>APFE031039492.1:0-13815 GCA_000404065.3 Pinus taeda
GGTGTGAGGTTATCTGCTGAACAGTGTCCCAAGACACAAGAAGAGGAAGAGGACATGTCCCATGTTCCATATGCAAGTGCAGTTGGTAGCTTGATGTATGCCATGGTCTGTACTAGACCAGGCATTGCACATGTAGTGGGAGTATTGAGCAAGTTTATGTCAAAACCAGGGAAGGAGCACTGGACAGTAGTGAAGCAGGTTTTCAGGTATTTGCGTGGCACTAGTGATTATGGTTTGTGCTACCAAGGAAGACCAGGATTGGATAGAGTGTTGGATATCCTTGGCTTTTTTGATGCAAACTGGGCTGGAGATCTCGATGAAAGAAGATCTACAAGTGGGTATGTGTTTAACCTATTTGGAGGTGCAGTCAGTTGGACGAGTAAGAAACAATCTGTAGTGGCACTATCAACTACAGAGGCAAAATACATGGCAGCCACTCATGCAAGAAAGGAAGCAATTTGGTTGTAGAGATTGTATTCAAGTATGGGTTTAGTACAGGGAGCTATAAGGATAGGCTGTGACAGCCAAAGTGCAATTTTCTTGTCAAAGAACCCTGCATATCATTCAAAGACAAAGCACATTGATTTTCAGTATCACTTTGTGAGGGATATGATAGAAGACAAAAATATGTTGCTGGTAAAGGTGGACACTTTGAAGAATACCGCAAATGCATTGAAAATATTTGTGAGCTCTGAGAAGTTCTCCTCGTGTTGAGAAACAATGGGCATTGCAGGGCTGGATAAATGACTAAGCTCTCTTGGGCCCCTGTGGAAAGAAAACAACAAGTGGGAGAATGTTGGGTTGTGTTATATTCTTTCTATGACCAGCCCACGTAGTTAACCGATTATGTAGTGGGGGGAGTCACAGGGGGTTTGAGGGGTGCAGGTAACCCCACTCTATGGGTCTAGGGCAGTGGCCTAGAAAATTTTTGTTTTGGACCCTATATTATGTTGGGTGGACCTACCTATGGTTTTGTGCATGTTTTTTGAATATGGTTTTGGACGCGATAGTTTTCAGTCCTTGGTATTGGATTCTTCGGCATGTATAAATATGTATTGTAACATTAAAAGGAACATAATGAAAAATCAAGTTGGTAGTCCTGATTTTGGGATCCAGGGGAAAATCTATGTATATATGTGTTTTATGTGTTATTCTCTCGCATTATTTATTTTCTGTGTTTTAGAATTCGTATGCAAGTAATTTCTGTATGGCGTTAAAACCACCTTTCACCTTTGAGTCACCTACATATATTTTCAAGCTTTCCCCATACCTGTTTAGCAGTTATGCAACTCAGTACCTTAAGATAGACATATTCGATAAGCCCACTAATAATAAGATATTTATCCTTTGCATCATATGCCATATTTTTCTTACCTTGTTCATCCTGGGTTGATGTGAAGCCTTTGTCAATGATTTCCCATACTTCGTGTCCTTGCACCAACAAATGAACCTACATTTTTCCACTCCAAAGTGCATAGTTATTTCCATTGAACAAAGGAACTCTATTCTTATTATATTCCATGATCTCCTTCCAATTGTTAGAATTCTATTGAAGGAACAAAGCTCTGATACCAATTGTTGGAGATACTAATGGGGGGGGGGGGGGTGAAATAAGTATGCCTTAGCATTATCACTTTTAAATCTTTTCAGTGCATTAATTAATCTTCAATTATTATTAATGTTTATGCAGTAATAACAGTAAATAAAGAACACAGTAGACATAAGAATTTTAGGTGGAAAAACCCCTCCAGTCCAAAAACCACTGAACGATTTTCTAATAAATTATTTAATCTTCAACCCCAACTGAAATGAAAGCAACAACTTCTTATAATTCTAGAAAAACATTCTTCTCCAGCTCCCACTAGAAGGATTCCCCAATGCCCTGGTTTCTTTAGTAGTCAACTGAATGGATGCCCCAACCTAGCACCTCCCTCATGTAGAAATTTCACCATAGATCACCTAATAATGGAATATACTAAAGCAAAATACTTGATCTACTTCTACTATCAAACTTTGCAAAAGCTTAATCAATTTTAGAAAGATCAATTGCAACACATATGACAGGGAATAAGAAATAATACACATGAAACACAGAAGAATACTCTAGGGAAAGCCTCAGCTAAAAACCCTGATCTCTATATTATCATACAAGTGGAAATATCTTCGGATTACACAAAGCTTAGCTCACAAGCTATCCAGATCTCAGTGCAATCCATCAATTCTGCTCATAGATAGAATAGACAACACATATGGCTTCCTTTAGTCCTCCAAGCCTCCTATTTCCTTGTGCAATTTCTCCTCGGTCCTCCAGCTACAACCTGTGTGATTCTCACCTCACACACAACACTGACCTCTGAAATAACTACACATTCCTGAAGGAGATAATTCCTTGTGCATGGATGCGTTTCCTTTATAAGAAAATTCCTCCAACTAATAGTACAATGTCCTTGTCTTTAATCTCAACTGGATCTATGTCTGAACTGACACACATGAGTTATTTATGAGAGAATATTCAATTATCTGGTGAACACTAGTTGCATTCATGCATGCAATAACTAACTGAACTCACAAATAGTTCCGCCAATTGTTTGGAACTAATTTAACTGGACTTAACTCAGTTAACTGCGCTAAATAATTACAACTCAAATACAACTCATCCTTATCTCCTTAATTAAGGGATAACTTCCTCAATCAAAGGGATAACTATTGCATGTCCTCACAAAGAATTCATGTTTGAATTTCTCCAACTACTTAACCCAAGATGAATTAATTAATTATTTTTCAAACAGCTAGTCAGACTAAATTCGAATTTTAATTCTCAATTTTGATTCAATGACAAATCAAAATTGGAATATATCCCAAAATGCTATTTATAGCAATGCTATTTTTAGCATTTCTATTTTTTGCTATTTCCAACAAAGTTGGAGTATATCCTGAAATGTTATTTATAGAAATGTTATTTTTATCATTTCTTGTTGCTATTTTCAACACTACCTCTCAATAAGCAAGGCATTCAACTCAAACCTGATCTTGAACCTTTGGAATGTTCTGCATGCAACACTTCTCTCAAGTGTTGTTGCTCCAGCAACTCCAAAAACAAAAAATATCCAACTCGAATCAGAATGATGCCTCTCTCATCAAAGTCTCTGACTGTTATTGCCTTTGTCGACTAAAAACTCTGCACGTTTGTGCTCTTCAGTATCTGACTGCTCTAGCCTCTGTCACTTTGAACTCTGACTGTGTCAATCACACTGATTCCCCCTATTGCATCTGTGTTGTTGCTGGTCCTATCTCCCAGCACTGCATCCAGAATATACCTCCTCTCATCATGTTGCATAGTGCTGCCCATTGTTGCATTGCAACTTAGTTACTGATAAGTAAGTAACTGATCTCCCAACTGACCTCTCTATTGGGATAGAAACACCCTTTGATGTTGAAGCTCTCTCTCCCACTCCAACTGAATCTATCTCTACCCACTCAGCCAGTCTTACTACTCGTCATTGGGGCTCCCGTAGCAAGGTCTAATCAAAGAGGTTGGGTACCTCAAGGATCCTTCCCCTATTTCAGCCTTCATGGGACTATCACTTCACATTGCCCCACATCACACATGGAGGTATGACTGCATGTGATCCCTCAACCCACTTGGCTCAAAATTTCCCCCTACTGGAGATCTCTACATGAGTGGATGCCTCCACCTGGTCTCCTCTTGACTTCTCTAGTTGTGGCTTCTCCACAACCTCCTGAAGCTGCTTCACCAATTGTGGCTCCTCCACAATTGTTTGTAACTTTTTCTGGCACTCCATGTTGAGAGGTAATGTAATCTCCCTCTCAACCACCAAGTCTCTAAGTTTTTCCTTACTCCTCAAGGCCTTGCATGCATCTTGAACTCAAGAGCATATAGGTTTTGTACTCGTGAATCGATCTGTTTCACCTGACCTATGGTGATGTGTATAAGGAAAGAAGTTCCCTTAGTGAAGACAACATCGTAGCCTTTGTCCTCCACCATCGCGATTGATACCAAGTTCTTCTTCAGTCCTGGCACATACTTCACATATGTCAAGGTAATAGAAGCTCCATGCTCCCTCTGAAAAGTAACCACACCCACTTCTGAAACACTATACCTTTCATCATTACCCATATCTATGCGCATTTGGAGGTCCTTCTCCTCCAAGGTACTGAACAAACTCTTATCGTCGGTCATGTGGAATGAGGCTCCATTGACAAGAAACCAACCACAATCCATCATCGATGAAACCATGCATGTGATGAGGGTAAAATCCAATTCAAACTGAGAGGCCAATGCATCACTTTCAGATCCTTCCGAGGAATTATTCTTGGATTCCTTCAATGGACAATTAGTTGCATAATGGCCCACCTCATGAAAATTAAATCATTGCACTTTAGATTTGTCAATCTTCTTCCCACCATGAAAAGAACTCAATCTGGGATGAGAATCCTTCTCCTTCCCTTTCCTTGCCTTACTCGCTAAGGCTAGTTTTTCTCCATCATCCTTGGATGAAGAACCATCTCTGGTGCTCCTCCCGATCTCCTCCTGCAGGAGATCCGACCACAGTCATTCCCAATCCAGCAGTTTCTCTCTTCCATTCAGTGAGTCCTGTTAACTATGCCAGCACTTAGGAAGACCGAGGAGAGCAAGACTCACTATGTCATCATCAAATATCGTGATTCCTACACTTCCAAGCTCATCTCTGCAGGTGGTGAGCTTGTTCAGATATGTAGAGATCATGTTTCCCTTTTCACACTTTATTTTCTGAAGCTTGTCTTTCAGTGCTAGCTTCCTCTGAATGTTGTTGTTATGATATAGATCCTCCAATTTCTTCCACATTCAAAACAATGTCTCCTTCCCATGGAGACTTGAGACAATATGGTCTCGAAATCCCTCCAGAAGAATCCTCCTCACTCTCGCCACACATTTCTTCCATTCTGCCAATTCTTGGGCATTAACTGCTGCTGGCTTGGGGACTTCTTGATCAATGAAGTCCTTCAACCCGTTGTCCTCTAATACCGCTTCCATGTGATCCTTCCAGGCTATGTAATTCGAGATACCATGCAAGGCATACTCAAGTCTGAAGCCATTGAACGCCATTGGTGAATTTGGAGAAGTGATAAGAAATTGATTATGTACCTACAATCAAGAACTTAAAAACTTCAAACTTCTCCCTTCTTTGTATATTATTCTCCACTTTGATCACCTTTGCTCTGATACCATGTAGAAATTTCACCGTAGATCACCTGATAATGCAATATACTAAAGCAAAATACTAGATCTACTTCTACTATCAAACTTTGTGGAAGCTTAATCAATTTGAGCAAGATCAATCGTGACACATATAACAGAGAAGAAGAAATCATACACATGAAACATAAAAGAATACTCTGGGGAAAGCCTCAGCTAAAAACCCCGATCTTTGTATTTTCATACAACTGAAAATATCTCCTGATTACACAAAGTTTTAGCTCACAAGCTATCCAACTCTCAATACAATCCCTCAATGCTGCTCATAGATAGAATAGACAACACATATGCCTTCCTTCAGTCTTCCAAGCCTCCTATTTCCTTGCGCAGTTTCTCTTGGGTCCTCCAGCTGCAACCTGTGTGATTCTCACCTCACACACAACACTAACCTCTGAAATAACTACGCAATCCTAAAGGAGACATTTTCTTCTACATGGATGAGTTTCCTTTATAAGAAAATTCCTCCAACTGATAGTACAATGTCCCTGTATTTAATCTCAACTGCGTCTCTGTCTAAACTGACATGCATGAGTTATTCATGAGAGAATATTTAGTTATCTCGAGAACACTAGTTGCATGCATGCATGCAATAACTAAATAAACTCAAAATTAGTTCCTCCAGCTATTTGGAACTAATCTAACTATACTTAACTTAGTTAACTGAGTTAACTAATTACAACTCAATTACAGCTCATCATTATCTCCTTAATTAATGGATAACTTCCTCAATCAAAGGGATAATTGTTGCATGTCTTCACAAAGACTTCATCTTCAAATTTCTCCAACTAATTAACTCAAGATGAATTAATTAATTATTTTCCAAATAGCTAGTGAGACTAAATTCAAATTTTTATTCTCAATTTTGATTCAAGGACAAATCAAAATTGGAATATATCCCGAAATTCTATTTATAACAATGCTATTTTTAGCATTTCTATTTTTTGTTATTTCCAACAGAGTTGAAGTATATCCTAAAATTCTATTTATAGCAATGTTATTTTTAGAATTTCTATTTTTTGCATGTCTTGTTGCTATTTTCAACACCTCCCACCCTATAATGATTGAAATGAGACAAGAGTGTGAATTCTCGCACCAGGGTGAACGATCCATGATACAGTATTATTTACAATGATTTTGATTGAACACCCAATCACACTATGATGATCAACCCAACCATGACATCATCCCAAAGGAGACTCCTAAACCTCCCAATAATGCCTTTTCGACTCTACGCATATTGACTCTTTTACAATAATGACTCTTCCAATGATGACACTTTTACAAATGACTCTTTTACAATTTTACAATGATGACTCTTGGCCTTGACACTTGTTCACAATATACAGAGGGTTTTCATGTCTTCAAAGGATGTCTCGTTGTAATTATTCCTTTGATTTGATACTGCTACTCTTGAATTCTTGCTTGAAGTTGTTCTTGAATCTTCTTCTACCTACATGCAAAATTTGCTCGGTGAAACCAATCCCAAAACAAGAACAAAATACCCTTCAAATTACCTCTACCTGAAAAACACATGTAAGTGCATAATAATGAATAAATACAAATTAAAATTACAATGTGTGCCTGAAGTGTGCTTGTAACTTTTTTGTTTACTTGTTGCAGAAGTAGACAAAGACTCCCACTCTTGATATAGGCTTGGAATCTATGCAAGACTATATCCAAAACTGACCTAAAGATATATACAATAAAAACTGATGACAAACCCTAGATTTGTGATGGACCAAGTTCTAAGTACAACAATAGAGACCATTCTATCAACTATGACAAGACAAGTAACATGAACTTACAACATCATATATATTTAGCAAACTTGTTGTAGCATCAAATGTGTAGTATCAAGAATAGGACATCCAAAATGTGGTATCAAAACTAATTGTGACATATAGAGACATAGAGATATAACTGAGACACTATGTATACTTATGTTGTCCTACAAAAACATATGTTAGATATGATACTCATATTTCAAATGTAAACACTAATCATACATACCTTTCTATAGGATAGTTACCCTTGACTGGTGATGTGTGGTTGTTATTGTAGTGATCCTTGAATGAATGTGTTTTCTTGCGTTCTAGGAGCTCGATATTGAATCTATGGTATCTATGTAATTTAGGATCCTTAGGGTATGACATTTCATCCTATGGTAGCCCTCTGAGTCCTCTTTCCAATGTATAGGTCTAATCAAGATTGGATTCTTCAAGAAAGAGTTATGCTCAATCACCCACTATGACTTGATTATAGACTAGTTTAGTAGAGAGAACTTGTACAAAGTGACACATGTCACTATTGTGACCTTAGGCCCCAAAAAAACTATTCAACAAAAAAAAATCCATCCTCGTTCTGTGACTATTTACAAAATTTGAATCCAATGCTCAGAGAGAAAGTTATGGCATTTTTCCCAACGTCATCTGTTTGACATGGAATTCGAGAGCCTGCAAAAACTCTCACTTCCTCAAATGATATCTTCGGAAATGTAGTGAAACAAGATCTAAAATTATGTCACAAGGTTCATCAAGGTTTAGGCTCAAATGGGTTTTAATTTCAGGTTGTGAAGCTTCTCAGGAAAAACATTATAGCAAAAATTCCACAATGACCTGTTTGAAGCCATAAAATCCATAATAGAGGAGGATATGAAGGTAATTATTTATATGAAAGTCTTGAATTGAGAGGGTCCTCAACAAGTGAAAGTTGGAGGGATTTTAGGAAAAAAATTATTATTAATTATTTACTATTCAATTACCACAACCAATTATGAGTTCCATGCCACAACCCCATAGGGTTTTAGCCCACTAACTGGGGTTACTAACTTCAAACATGAATATCTCTCAAACCGTGAAGAATTACTTGGCATGACATATATCAATGGAAACATATCGATGAATAGAATCCATCTAAAAGATCCTTGACTCATAATAGAGTAAGTTATCAAGTCAAAATTCCTGTGAAAAATCGGGGTATCCCCTGGTGCTGCTTGGGTTGACATCAATGACAACCACTGAACAAAAATTCCCCCTTTGGAATTTATGGATGCACAAGTACTCCCCCTATGATCATGACACCTCTTCCTACTACCTTCTCTCCCCCTTTGTCATCAATGGAAAATGGTAACCACCCTTACAAAAAACCATCCTGTAGACCTGTACACACCTTCACTCCCCCTTTCTACTCGAGTAGATAAGAGAGAGTCTAATGAAAACTTGGGAGAATCCAAAGCTTTTGTCAAAGATACTCAAATGCTTCACAAGGTAATGGTTTGGTAAAGATTTCATCAATTTGTTTCTCTGTGCCAACATAGTCAAGCTTGATATTCTTTTCAGTGACCTGCTCTCTAAAGAAATGATATTTAATCAAAACGTGCTTCATTTTGGAATGTGTCACAAGATTCTTGGAGATACTGATGGCGTTGGTGTTATGAAAAAATAAGGGAATAGTCTCATCAAACTTGACTTGAATATCTTGCAAATTTTGCATCATCCAAAGAACTTATGTACAACAAGCTGCTGACGTGATATATTTTGCTTCTATTGCGGATAACTAGATTAAAGACTACATTTTACTTAACCATGAAACAAGACAACCACCTAGATAGAATGTTGTTCCACTAGTACTCTTATGATCATCAATACTTCATGCCCAATCTACGTCTATATAAGCTTGGATAACTATATCATTTCCTTTGGGATACCATAGACCATATTCCATTGTGCCCTTAAGATATTGAAGAATTCTCTTGACGACAATAATATGAGATTCTTTTGGTGTTGCTTGGAATATTATTCTTGTCCAATAACCTGATCACATTAGATCAGGAGGCTGTCATATATAGGAGACTACCAATCATGGATCTATACAATCTTTGGTCCATATCCTTTGACGAATCTTCTAAGCTTAACTTGCAACCATTATCATGGGGGTAAGGATGGGATTGCAATCTTCCATCTCGAATATTTTGAGCATTTCCTTGATGTACTTGGTTTGATATATGAATATTCCTTTATCCTGCTGATAAATCTGAAGCCCCAAAAGTATGTTAGCTCACCAAGCATAGAAATTTCAAACTCACTTTGCATTTTTGTGGCAAATTCTTTACTTAATTTGTCATCATTGATTCCAAATATTATATCATCCACATATACCTTGATAATAATTAGGTTATCTTGATCCACTTTCACATAGAGATTGTTGTCAGTGCTTCCTTTCTTGAATTCTTGTTGATGTAGATACCTATCAATACGAGCATACCAAGCCCTAGGAGCTTTCTTCAGACCATATAGTCGCTTCTTTAATCTACAAACATAGTTTTCTTTGTCAGTGAACAGAAAACCTTGGGGTTGTTCAATGTAAACTTCTTCTTCCAATTCACCATTTAGAAAGGTTGACTTAACATCGATTTGGTAGACCTTGATTTTTCTTGATCAGGCACATGCGAGAAACATCCTGATAGCTTCCATTATGGAAACGGGAACATGTATCCTCAAAATCTATTCCTTCAACTTGTGGATATCCTTTTGAGACTAATCTTGCTTTATTGTTGGTAACCTGTCTGTCTTCATTAATTTGTTTCTAAAGACCCATTTAGTTCTAATAACATTTTTATCCTTTGGCCATGGAACCAATTCCCAAGTGTTGTTCTTCTCCATTTGATCTAGTTCTTCATTCATAGCCTACCCTGTGTTCATTTTGACTAGCTTCCTCAAAATTTCTAGGCTCAAAAGTTGCTAAAAGGGAAAGATGGGCTTGATATGATGAATGCAGTTGTTGACTTCTTCTGGTTCCAATTCCTTCATTTATGTTTTCGTTGATCTGATTTGACAGATGATTCTTTTGATACCATTATTTTGAATTTTTTGGAGAAAATTCTTGTACATCTTGCTGATCATTTCTTATTTCTTATGTTGAATGGTGTTTCCTTATTTGATTGGCCTTGTTCTAGAGCTTCTTATTCATCCTTCATAGATTCAACCTCCAGCCCCTCAAATTTGCTTAAAGAGATGATCTCACAGTCTTCGTCAAAAGTAACATTTATACTTTCAACTATTTGTTTTTGCCTCAGATTGTAGCATCTATAGGCCTTTATTTTGCATGAATAACCAACGAAAATACCATCGTCAACACGAGAATCGAGCTTGCCCAATTTTTGGTCTTCTCTTTTGGTGTAGAATTTACTTCCAAATATTTTGAAGTATTTGATGTTAGCTGGTATTCCTTTCCATAGTTCGTATGGAGTCATGTTATAATTATTCCTGAGTAGGCCTCTATTTATAATGAATACGATAGTATCAATTGCTTGAACCCAGAATTTATTGTCTAAGTTTGAGGCTTTTAACATGGTTCTATCCATTTCTTGTACAGTTATGTTTTTTCTTTCAGCTACTCCATTTTGCTGTGGTGTTCTGGCTATTGAGAATTTACTTTTTATTCCATGTTCGTCACAGTGTTGCTGAAATGATTTGGACATGAATTATTCACCATTATCTGATCTTAAACATTTGATCTTCAAATCAGTTTCATTTTTGACCAATTCCTTGTATATTTTGAAAAATTCGAATGCCTCAGACTTTTTCTTCAGGAAAATGACAACTGCCATTATGGTGTAATCATCTATCATTAACATAAAGTATAATTCATCGTCTAAACCTTTTGTTCTCATAGGGCTACATAGATCAGTATGTATTAATTCCAATGGACGTGACACAAAATGTTCCTTTGTCTTGAACTTGACTTTTCTTTGTTTTCCATGCCAACAAGATTCACATATCGTATTGGTAGGTTTTGAAATTTTCAGCATTTCTCTAACTGCTTCCTTTTTGTTGATCTTGACCAAATTGTCAAAATTTATACGTCCCATTCATTTGTGCCATAACCAGCTCTTGTCTTGTTTTTCCAAGAAACACCCTTTAGGTGTCTCATCCAAAATATATATGTCGTTTGGAGCTCTCCTTATTGTAGCAACAATTTTACCAAACTTGCCTTTCCTGATTTCACATTTCTTCGAGTTGAATAACATCTTGTGTCCTTGATCGAACATTTGTCCAACACTGAGAAAATTGTTATTTATTTTTTCAACCAGAAACACATCATTTTCTAATGCATCCTTTCATCCAAGAGTTATGATACCTTCTCCTATGACATTTGAACAACATTCATTTCCAAAATACATTGTTCCATCCTTCTTTTCTTTCAAGGATATGAACTTATTTCTATCTCCAGTCATATGAATTGAGAAACCACTATCAACATACCATATGTTTCTATTTCTTTGAGCCTTGAGAGAGAGAGAACACCTTTCAATCTTCCTTTTCCATACTTGTTCATTTTGATTTTGCGAGAATTCATTTGAAGAGCTTCCAAGTCTGCAATCTTTGGCTAGGTGTCCAAAATTGCTACATTTGTAACATTCGAAATCATCTCTCAAGTGATCATATATGTTGATATTATCTTGAGTTATGGAATATCCATTTCTGAGAGATCTCCTGGAATTATATTCATTCCAAACATACATGCGACATTTTGCAACTCTATGTCCAAACTTTCCACATGAATAAAAATGACCATAAAATATAGGTTGATACCTATGAGGAAATCATCTTAGAGGAATTATCTTCCAAGGTTCTTCCTATGAATCTTGATCTCTTGATCTAGTTGCGACATCTACCTGCTCGATAGATTTTGCATATCCATCCACTTTAGTTATCATAGAAGGACTTGACACCTTTTCAATTTTTTCTTTGTAACCAAGACCAGTCTTGTCACTACATGATCACTGGTTGTTAATGAGTTCATCCAAAGTCTTTGAGTGGTTGGCATAGTTTTGAAGAGCTTTTCCATTTTTTACTTCCTTCCATAAAGAAACGATTTTAGCTTCCAATGCTTCTCTTTCCTTGTTTCTTTCCTTAAATTATTTCCTAAGCAATTCTTCAATTCATTTGTATTATTCAACCTTGATTTTAATATTTTAGACCTATTCCTTTTCTATCTTTAATTCATCTTCAAAATTATTTACATTCTTCCTCTCAACCTTATGCTCTTTGATAACCCTGAATACTTCATTTTGAAATTCAACCTCAGTCATTTTTTCTTCTTTGTCTCCTTCTTCGTCAGGTGCCTCTTGCTTATTGTCCTTGGCCACATTGAATTCCTCTTTTTTATCATTGTCTTCTTCGAATGAGGGGCTATCTTGTTTGGAGAAGAAAATTTTCTTAAACCATTTCTTCTTGCCTTACTTGTTGAATGTCCTAGGACTTTTCTTTCCTTTCGTAACAACCTCATTTTTGTGAGGACATATGGCTGCAAAATTCTCAACCTCACCACAATCAAAACATATTAATGGAAGTTTAAATTTTAAGTCTCCCATATCTATTCTCATTTTCCGCGCGAAGTAGCCAGACTCTTTATCTGAGAATTCTTCTCCATCTTCTTCTTTTTCCTCATCCTTATAATTCCAAGTTTTTCTTTTCGAATCTAGTTGTCCTTACTATTCTTCTTGGATGGGACAAATGTTGTTGTTAAGTGAGATGTTCCATCCTATTCTTCAATCCTCATTTCATATGCCATAAAAATTCCATGCAATTCATATATGCTGAGACTGGTCAAATTCGATCTACCTTCCAAGGCAGATACCTTAGGGTTCAATCTTGCTGGAAAGGTTCCAAGGATATTTCGAACAACAATTTTCGTTCCAACAGGTTATCCCAAACCTTCCAATGTATTTATTATTTCATCAACACACTGAAAGTATGCAACAATATATTCAACTTCCCTCATTTTGAGTTGCCCAAATTTTACCCTGAAATTTTGAAGCTTTGCTTCTTTCACCTTTGAGTCACCTACATATATTTTCAAGCTTTCCCCATACGTCTTTATTAGTTTTGCAACTCAATACCTTAAGATAAACAGATTCGATGAGCCCATTGATAATAAGATCTTTAGCCTTTGCATCATATACCATATTTTTCCACCTTGTTCATCCTAGGTCGGTTGGAAGCCTTTGTCAATGATTTCCCATACTTTGTATCGTTGTGCTAGCAAATGAACCTGCATTCTTCCACTCCAAAGTGCATATTTATTTCCATTTAACAAAGGAACTCTATTCTTAGTATCTTTCATGATATCCTTCCAATTGTTATACTTCTATTGAAGTAACCAAGCTCTGATACCAATTGATGGAAATACTGAGAGAGGGGGGTGAATCAATATTCCTTAGCAATTAGCACTTTTAAATCTTTTCAGAGCATTTGTTAATATTCAATTATTATTAATTTTTATGCAGTAATAACAGTAAATAAAATAATAGAGTAGACATAAGGAGTTTAGGTGGAAAACCCATTCCGGTTCAAAAACCAATGAATGCTTTTCTAATAAATTCTTTAATCTTCAGCCCCAATTGAAATGAAAGCAACAACTTCCTAGAATTCTAGAAAAACATTCTTCTCCAACTCCCACTAGAAGGACACCCCAACGCCTTGGTTTCTTCAGTAGTCAACCGAATGGATGGCCCAACATCTTAGACCAACCTACCACCTTGAAGTGTTCACAAG
>APFE031039525.1:3357-27058 GCA_000404065.3 Pinus taeda
CGAGTGGCCACATGGACATTATAACCCATCATGAAAACATTTGAGGATTTCTCCCCTTCTTAGTTGCCCCCTGAGGAGGTACGAGGATTTGAACTCGCACTAGCAAGCAGTTGTTGCCCTTGGGGAAAAGGGTTGGTTAACACATCTTGAGAACTAGAAGTCCCTTGTTGTCCTAACAAGCACTGAGCATCCTAAATCTTTGGGCAGAGATGAGTTAAATGGTCTCCACTGCATAACTTGCATGGAAACTTGACTTTCTTTCTAGACTCATTTCTACCACCACTAGCATTATTGCCGGATTTATTTGCGTCATCCTTCCCATCCTGACTCTTTTTCTTACCTCGTCCTTTCTTTTTCCCACTGGAATTTTGATTTCCTTTGGGGTTATCAGATTGGACAGAATTAATCGAAGAGGGTTGGGAAGACGAAGGGTTAGACGATGTGACCTGGTTGTTAGGAGTAGTTTGCAAAGACAACTACTGCAATTGGCTCAACAAGTTCACCGCATTTGTGTCTACCGATCCAACGATACCATCTGCATGGGGACCTGGCTTCGACTTGGCTATATCAACCTTAGACCCAAGAGCATTTGGCAATATTTTTTGTAGGATCCTAGACTAAGAGTAAATCAATTCTAGTTGTTGGGCCCTAAAAATAGCTTGCTCCTCAGAATAGACTCCGGACATGGAAACATCCTTAGAGATTTCAGGTTTTAAAGATTTCAAAAACCATTCAAGATGGTATTCCAGAGGGATTTCGGCTTTAATGAGCCTCTTTCTCCATCTCCATTCCTTAATATGATCAGAAATGTGAGTTGTCATATCCTGATGAAAATTGGCCAGAAATTCAGTTTCGGCATCATAACAGACAGCCAATTGGAAATGATTTAGGAAAATATTAGCTAAGTCAGCGAAAGATGTAAAGCTTCCCCTTGGTAACTCTATATACCACTTGGCCGCATTACCAGTCAAGGTGCGTTGAAAAAGTCTCAACCTAACCGAATCGTCGATAAGGGAGTTCAATGAGCACCACAAATGGAATGTGGTTCTATGGTTACCCGGGTCTTCACCACCTTTCCCCTCAAACTTAGGAATGCCCGAAGGGAGTTTTGTTGGGACCAGAGGCCAAGCCAGATTGTACTTGATTGGATCGTTTGTTAATTTCATGAGATCTGGCAAGTTCAATGTTGCCAGAAAAGGAAGCCTAGGAGGACATTCAGGATTCCACCCAGACTGGGCGGAGCTCCCAAAGTTCTGAAAAGATTGGCCTGGATTTTGGAAGGCATCAGGCTACTCGAAGTAACCAGCAAAACCAGTTGAACCAAAAGACAAGCCTTGTGATCTAGAAAAACTCGGAGTTTGACCAACTCTGGCCGAAAAACCTCCATAACCGGTGAATTTCTCTGCTAAAGGATTATAAGGAGTTGATAACCCCAAATAAGGATTCCAAGCAAAATCTAAGGGAGGAATACTTCAAAACCCATTCCCTTGTTGGCCAAAAAACGGATTCCCAATTCTCATGCCACTAACTGCAGGGTTAGTCCAACCTTGAAAAGGATTGCTGCTTTGTCCTATAGAAGAAAAAGGCATAGATCCTACTGTTGGGTTGGAATGTGGTATATGACCACTTCCAAAAGGAAAACCCTGAAATGAAGTCGATCCACCAATCATGGATATGGAGGCACTAAACGGAACTGACTGAATACCATGTGAATGGGTGCCAAACGGGAAGAATCCAGAACTAAAAGCATTGGCTTGGGAATTTCAACTCGTAGAAGGAATGGAGGTAGACCCAACTAAGGATGTGCTAGAAAAAGACCCAAATAAAGAAGCAGAGGGGATGGAAATAGTTCCTCCCCCTTGTACTGATGTTGGAGTTTGCATAGTTGTAGAACTTGTAGTAGAAGCCATGCTTCCAATAGTGGTCTTCAATGGTAACTGCGTAATGTGACCTGGAGTTGATGGTCTATGCGTCGAAGTCCCAACTTATTGTAATACTTCTGGATAGCTAGAAGGTAGGGGAGAATTTGGAGCTGCTAACGACTCTGGGAGTTCTTCTACCTCTATGTTACCTTCCGTTTGAAAGAGAACTTGAGAAAGAATTGGAGTGTTCCTCTCTTGTTCTGCAGAAGTTCCAGGTCTTGCTTGAACATTAATGCCCCCGAGAGGAGGATCAATCCCTGATGCATCAGCTATCATGGGATGAAACTCACTGGCAGTATTGCCTCTGCGCCTTCTAGGAGAAGGCTCTAAACTTGGTGGTGAAAGACCATAAAGTCTTCGAGACCGTCTAGGTGATTGGTCAGCCACTTTGAATTTTTTATTAAAATCTAACTAAAGACTCAAAAAATTGAAAGCTAGGCCAACTAGGAGCACAGAGCACACACTAAAAAGTCCCTAAAAGATATCATCCAGTCAAACAACTTTCGAGTATTTCCGCTTCGGGTGATGAGGACCGGACACCAAAATACAAGAAAGTGAAGTAAGGGGCCTTCCGAAGATAGTCTGGGATAATGACGGCCCAGTCCTACCAACGAAGGTAACAGAGGAAGTTACGCTAACCTCCTAACAACAGCCTGCACCGGTGCAAGCCCCCAAGCTTTGCAAGGGTGCCCTCCAGTAGTACCGTTGAGAGTGATACAACGTCGATCTCAAGTGCCATGGGATTCCCCTCCACAGCCACCTGTGTAGATCCCTAGGAGAAGCAACTAAGGTTACCAACTCGTGTCAGAAGCTAGGAAGAACACTCCTTAAGAGTCAGGGATGGTGTAAGAAGTAAAAAAATTGCCAATGAATGTTATACTTTTACCCCCATATCATCATATCAAATAGATTTATCAATTTGAAAGTGTGAAAGATAAACCATCATGGTATTAAAATAATAAATCATTTTATGATGTGTCCAAAGGGAAGATATTCAGCAAGTCATTATAGAGATGCACCATGTTAGTTTTTGAATAAAAATAACCATAAAAAGTTTCATAGGTCATAATAGTATTAACATTATTGTTTTTCTTTATCTTAGGCACAAATCCAAACATATGGTTTTTATTCGAAACACAAAAGAGAAAGAAAAATGGCAAAAAGATTGACGACAATGAAACAACAAAGAGAAATCACAGTTATTCATTCTATCGATTTAAACAACAAACACACAAAAACAAAAATTGGGGATGTTCAATTGATTGAACAATAATTGTTCAATCGATTGAAAAACATACACTCAAAAAGGGTTGTTCAATTGATTGAACATCAATCATTCAATCGATTGAACAACAACACAAAAACACAAAAAGTGTTGTTCAATTGATGAACAACAATCGTTCAATCGATTGAACAAATGAATCCAAAAAAATTCAATAGTATAGTTCAATTGATTGAACAAAAATTGTTCAATCGATTGAACAACGAAATCATAAAAATGTGAAAGTGTTGTTTAATTGATTGAACAACAATCGTTCAATCGATTGAACAACAAAATCGAAAAAAACACAAAAGTGTTTTTCAATTGATTGAACAACAATCGTTTAATCGATTGAACAACAAAATCGAAAAAAACACAAAAGTGTTTTTCAATTGATTGAACAGAAATCGTTCAATCGATTGAACAACAAGATTAAAAAATGTGAAAGTGTTGTTCAATTGATTGAACAAAAATCGTTCAATCGATTGAACAACAAAATCATAAAAACGCGAAAGTGTTGTTCAATTGATCGAACAATAATCATTCAATCGAATGAACAACAAAAACAAAAAAACACAAAAAGTGTTGTTCAATTGACTGAATAGCAATCATTCAATCAATTGAACAACAAAATCGTAAAAACATAAAAAATGTTGTTCAATTGATTGAACGGTAATCGTTCAATCAATTGAACAACAAAATCGAAAAAACACAAAAAATGTTGTTCAATTGATTGAACAAAAATCGTTCAATCAATTGAACAACAAAATCATAAAAACACAAAAATTATTGTTCAATTGATTGAACAACAAAATTGAAAAAATGCAAAAAGTGTTGTTTAATTGATTAAACAACAATCATTCAATCAATTGAACAAGAAAATCGAAAAAATGCAAAAAGTGTTGTTCAATTGATTGAACAATAATCGTTCAATCGATTGATTAACAAAATTGAAAAAAACGCAAAATTGTTGTTCAAGTGATTGAACAATGATCGTTCAATCAATTGAACAACGATCGTTTAATCGATTGAAAAGCAAAATCATAAAAACGTGAAAGTGTTGTTCAATTGATTAAACAACAATCATTCAATAGATTAAACGTCAAAAATCGAAAAACACAAAAGTGTCGTTCAATTGACTGAACAACAATCGTTCAATCGATTGAACAACAAAAATAAAAAAGACAAAAAGTGTTGTTCAATTGACTGAATAGTAATCGTTCAATCAATTGAACAAAAAAATCGTAAAAATGCAAAAAGTGTTGGTCAATTGATTATACAGTAAAATTGAAAAAATGCAAAAAGTGTTGTTGAATTGATTGAACAACAAAATCAAAAAAACACAAAAAGTGTTGTTCAATTGGCTGAACAATAATCGTTCAATTGTTTGAACAACAAAATCGAAAAAACACAAAAAATGTTGTTCAATTGATTGAACAACAATCGTTCAGCCGATTGAATAGCAAAATTGAAAAAACGCAAAAAATGTTGTTCAATTGATTAAACAACAATCTTTCAAATGGTTGAATAACAAAACATCAAAAGTGTTGTTCAACTGATTGAACAACAAACACGCAAAAAGTGTTGTTCAATTGATTGAACATCAATCATTCAATCGATTGAATAAAAAACATGCAAAAGGTGTTGTTCAATTGATTGAACAACAATCGTTAAATCGATTGAACAACAAAAAGACACGGAAACAAATAAGTGTTGTTCAATTGATTGAACAACAATCGTTCAATCGATTGAACAACAACACATACACAAAAATAAGTTTTGTTCAATTGATTGAACATCAATCGTTCAATCGATTGAACAGCAACACGCACACAAAAATAAGTGTTGTTCAATTAATTGAACATCAATTGTTAAATCAATTGAACAACTCTTACTAAACACTCCCAAATACAAATCATATTTGTTCGTTCTACCAAATCACAGTTGTTCATTTGCCAATGGAAAGAAAACCACAACTTTGAAAGAAGAAACACCTGAAACACAAAAATATAAGAGAAATTAGAAAAGAAACAACACTTTATTTAAAAACAATAAATAAATAAATTAAGTTACAACAACTATGATGTTATTTCTTAAGGGAATATCAATGGAAAAAAAAATAATTTCTTGGAAAAATGATTTGGCAGCAATGACATGAATCTTCAAATGGAAATCAATTCTCCATTTCTTTTGTTATGAATCCATTAGGTAATGTTTTGAATAAAATTACCTTGTTTTATTAACATTTCTTTCAAGAATCGATCGTTCATAAATTGACCTCTTTATTCTCATATGACTTGCAAAAAAATGAGTGTCTACCTGCAATAAAATATTAAATCATGGATAAAGAGAGGTGATTGAGCTCCCCTAATCCAATAATTATGCGGAAAATAACAATTAGTTACTCTATAAACTAAATCCACATAAAAAGTGACAAAGTAAAATTAATTTATTACCTGCGGGAGAGCAATGACCAATTATGCTAAACCTCCAGTGTTTTAATCATAACTTCTTTGTTTTTCATCCAATTTGAGTGATTCCAAAGCAAAATGAAAGTGAATTTAGAGGGATATCTCCAATATAAATATGTTTTAAAAATTTCATGAGATAATTTGTCAAATTTACTTAGAACGACCTGCATAACAGAGTCATTTTCGATTTCCCAGCTTAGACCAAAAATGGATATATTAATCATAACGTTTTCGCTTGAGGACGGATTCAAATGATTAAAATTGAAGATTAAATTATATTCATGTATATATCTCCAATAGAAACATGTTTTGAAGACAAGAATAATTGATTGGTCAAATACGCAAGTGAACAGCTGGAAAAACATAGTTTTAAAAGTGTAGATTTATGATAGATAGTCAGTAGTTTGGTCATAACTTTCTAATATGATAAAAAAATTGAGTGATTCAAATTGCCTTGTAAACTATATTCATAGGGGAATATATAACAGAAACATGTTTTGAAAATATAGTCATTTAGGTCTCCAAAAACTGATTGTCCCAACTCTTTTTCTGAGCTGCCTACTAGGCACCCTGTGAATGTTTTGGTTATAACATTTTCGTTTCAAATCCAAATGGAGTGATTCAAATTGGGTTGGAAAGTAGACATCAAGGGATACTTAGGATAGAAATATTTTTTTAAAATATTCCCTTTTGGTCCCTCAAAAAATGACTGTCCCGACTGTGTTTTTAGAACTTTCATTAAGCTCACAAGCAAAAAAAATATGATATTCAAGCAATTTTTCCATATTGTTGATAAAAAGGAATATGAGTGTTTGCAGAACTGTTACTTTTATTATAATGCATCTACATACACAATTAAATTAAAACATTTATCACCAATATTGATTTCCACAACATGTTGCAACAAAAACAATTATTTTTACATTAAAAAAATGTATTTATTTTTGTCCTTATTTATTTTATTTTCTACACTAACCTGCCCTTCTTTGAAAAATTAATATTCTTAGGTATAATATTACTTCCAGTGGATCAATTTTCCGATTAAGGCCTCAAGTATGCACATACCCAAATTTGAAAAATGCATGTTAATAAATAGTAGGGTATGAGAAGCCAGCTCCCCTTGAAAAGATAGTGTCAAAAATTGTTGAAGTATGGAGTGATGCTGCAAACAAATGGAGTGAAACCAATCTTCATTATATCCTTTACTTTCTTGATTTCCCATAACCATCATATCATGAAATTCTTGAGTTTTTAAAATGGCTTGTTGATGCAGACTAGAAGAAACCTCATTTTCTTCCATAACTTCTACAATTTTTGGATTTGAAACATTCTCAATCTCAATATAAGTTTTCTGAATGATGCATGTAAGATAGAATGGGTGGGAAGGGTAGGTAAATTTTTTAGTTCAACATTGTAAGCATGTTGTACTAGTTTATTATGGTGAGGGTGTGGAATGAGTTGAGCAGGAAATTGTGAGGGCATGGAGGATTTTGATGATGTAGTTGATTGGGTTGTGTGGGTGATTTTGATAGGAAAGCAAGTTGTTATGGAAGAGCTGGTGAAGAATATGAATGATGTGTTTGTACTACAAGATGAGGGAGAGTATTCATGAAATCATAAGATGAACCATGCAAAACTTGTAGACAAGATTGGTGGGGGTTATATTGAGATTGACATGACTGCCCTAACACATGAATATTCCATAATGGATTATGCAATTAAGAAAATGAAGAGGAAGTGTTTTGAACCATACATGTAGGCCACAATTTCCATGGTTGTGAAATTTTAGTAGCTTCTCCATCTATTTGATATTCTACTTCCATCCTAGATAAGGAAGAACAACTATCTATGGGATGCTCCTTTCGGTAATGAGGGAAAAACACTTCATCAAATTCTACCTGATTTTTCTCAACCTGCAAAACATGCAATTGTGAATTTAGAGAGATAATAAAATCATATTTAAAATTTTCAAATAAAACATTGATTGAACAACTCTTATGTCTTTAGTTCTTGTAGTAGATTTAGAAAAGAAAGAAGAAACTTCTCTAGAATTCTTACCAGTCTTGGAGATTCCTCTTGAATACCTTATGCATAATTCACAAACATCATCATATGATAACTGGAAAAAAAAAAAATCACCTTTTCCCATTAGATTTAAGAGTTATAAAAATTCATCTTTGATTCCTTTAAGGAGAAGTTTTTTTAAGATATCTTTTTTCAAATACTTAAGCTTTGATTTTTGAAAGTTGTATTTAAATCACTCTACATAGTCCTCCAAGCTTTCATATTTCCCTTGTATCATACTGAAAATATTTTCATTGGCCTTGCAATAGTCTTGATATCTTTTCAAGAATACATTGTTCATGTGCTCCCATGTTCGAATGCAGATCCCACCAAGGCTCATAAACCATTAGAGAGCTGCTCCTTTTAAAGTAATAGGAAAAATTTTCAACCTTTGAACATTAGTGCAATAACCATATCCTCTACAAAGTACTTTAAACTCAAATAAGAATGTATTTGGATCTTCATTTGCCAAACCATTAAAATTTGGTAGAGCAGATGGGGGAATTATGTGCATTCTTGTCACTCCTAGATCTTTTATAGGGAATTCAAAAGTAGAAACGTGAGCCATTTCTGACTATAATAGAATATGTTCTTCATGTCTTGCTTTGAGGCTCCTCCTTCAAATGTTCCTATCGATTGGTTAGTGAATGGGTGGTGCTTACATCACCACTTGAGTGGAATCATGAGATTTTTTCAAAATTCTACCTCTAAAATTCCTACTTCTATTAGTGCATGCTATATGACCTAAGCTTGACTACTGAAGATAGACCCATCACCGGTTCCTAGATGCATACGTAGGTTCTTACCTTCTGTCTTCAATATCCAGCTCTCACGAAGTTAGGTATGCATCTACAACCAGATATTAGTCTGGTAGTGAAATTTGACTATCTCCCCAGCAATGGCGCCAAAATGTTGGCTAAAATTAATTGCCTAATAAATAAATAAAACAACGAATTACCTAGACATTAATTATCAACTCGAGGAGCATATTTTTATTTCAAGGCAGTCGGAAAAATATATGCATAATAATACCAACAACTGGCACTGGTTCTATATGATTGTGTTCTATACTACCAAGCTCATTCAACAAGAAATAAAATCTAAGACGTGAATAATAAAACTAAAATTAAAAAGAAGAAAATAAATGATAGGAAAAACAATTATGCTAATCACACAACTTGAATCATTGCTAAATTAAACCACACATTGTTGAATTGGAAATTTAATCTATTGCACTCAACAAAATTCAAATGCTAATCTAGAGCAACAAATCAACTAAAATCTAGAAGTTGCAAGAAATAATAAATCTGGAAAATGCATCAACTTAACAAATTACTTGATTAAAATGGAAATTTACTTTAAGGAATGACAATTGAAATTCAAATAAAAAAATACATAATTACACTAATTTACATGTTCAAGGCAACAACTCATCCAAAGTAGTGGGCCCAACTGCCCAAGACTTAGTTATGCCTTGAGAAATAACTCAAATTAGATTACAAATAGCAAACGTAGAACTCAATGGACAACTTCCTTCATTAAAACATATGAGAGAAATAATTACAGCATAATGAAGCTCTTAGCTTTGCCTCAAATTCAACAATTATTCATCTTCCATCTCTCATCTCTTATCTCTTCTCCTACATCCTATCTAAGAATTGTCCATCCCCTATCTCTTAATTATCCTTCCATTCTCCCCACTATCCCTCTCAATTATCCTCCTCTTTGATCTCTGTTTTCATTTAAATACACATAGAGCAAAGAGAAGTTACAACAAATTTGATTACAAACTGACTTCCATTACAAATTTAGATTGTACAAAAAAAATTGATTAGCAAGATCATAGCTGAAAGATCTTTCCATCAACATTTAGTAGGAACAAGTTGAATTTGGTATTGCAATTGGAAGAATTTGGAAAATGGCCGCAACAACAAATCTGAGAAAATCATCTTCAAAGAACCTTTTGTTTATCTTAATATAGATCGAATTTTGGAAAATTGTTCATTAAAATATTAATTCGGTCCGTTATGGACAAAACCCATGTTTCTAATTTTCTAGATTCTCCTTTATTTGTCTGAAACATCCAATGCAAAACTGTCACTTCTTATTCCAACGAATTTCTGAGTTGGAATATTTAATTATGAGTTGGAGACCAAATTTGCAATTTGGAAAAGATCTTGGAGGCAAAAATCGTGAGTGATGTTACAAAAAATTCATTAATAAACCATCATTGGCAAAATCGCGCATAATAATCATTAATTTAGTAAAAATAAAAGAGAAAAAATAATATTTATCCACGAGAGCATAAATAATTATAAAATGGAATTATATGATAATTTATGATAAATGATGTGATAAAGAATGGTAGAAATGGATGAAATAGACGTTAAAAAGTGATAATAATAATAACAAATTAGTGGCCCAACAATTTCATGGGTGTATTTTGCATTGTAATATATTCACATGTCAGATCTATTACAAGTGATATTAGAGCTCTTTCTTGGGAAAAGCAGGCAAAATATTTTTTTTTTCATTTTTTGCAGGAATGTTTTTTGGGTGGCGAGTTTGCAGATCAGATTTGAAAATTTTCATGCATAAATTTCAAAAACAAATTATAAATCTGAATTCCTTGTGAAAAAATACCCAATTAAAAAAAAAATAGTTGAATCAAAGTCTAGATGAGGGAGATATCACTGATTTAAAATCAGCTATTTTGTAGAAATGTTTATGACGATAATTCATGGACAACGACTCTCTAGTAATTTTTTGTAGTTTTTGTGCATAATTTCACAAAAGTAACTTCATATATGATATCCTTGTGAAAAATAACCCAATTAAGAAAAAAAAAAAAAAAAACATTGGTTGAATCGAACTCCGGATGAGAGAGATATCACTGATTTAAAATCAACTCTTTTTTTTCAGAAATTTTTGTGATGATTGGAAAGTTGCAGTGCGAATGAGTTCACAGGGTGCCCATCTTGTTATTCCAATTGCATGGGAGAATGAAAAATGATAATTCCATTTACAAAAATAGGTTATAGTAAGGATTTTGAGCCATATTGACCAAGTCGTGGCCATTTAAATTTGTTGCATAAAGTAGATTATTTTTTTCAAAACCCTCATTCTACTTCATGGCTTCTACTGAGCTAATTTTTACAAGAAAATATGATGGTCCTACTATCAAAGAATTCCCAAAATGCATGAAGTCACACTACCATATGTGGAGATTGATAACATATCTAAAATTCAAAGATAAGGCTCTAATATGGTGGAGCTCACTTGCCTCTAAGATGGTGACTCTTATTTATAAAGACTACGAAAAAATCTTCTTGGACAAGTGGTCTCATGCTGGAAAGAAGGACACTAAGAGCCATAATGGCTTATTCTCTGCCAATATTTTTGTTTTATAGGTTTAGAGATGTATTTAGAAAGAGAAGATCATTGTGTTTATCAATCCTAGTTGCCACCATAATTTTATCAATGTTAATTTGGATAAAAATTTACAAGTTCTAGCAAAACATACTGAAAACACATAGGTTAATAATGAGGATGTTAAAATTTGTAAAAATTTGAAGATTTCTATGGATAAGTACGTGTTGCATTCTGATTTTTATACTTCAGATATGGATAATGTGGAGGTTGTTTTGGGATACTCTTGGATGAAATCTATTAGTACTGTCAATATTAATGTGCGGAAGAAATTCCTGAAGCTTTGGTATAAAAAGAAGAAAATTACATTGCAGGATATTTACATCGGTAAATAGGTAGAGTCCAAGGAAGCCCAAGCAGGAAAGAAACAAGAAACACAAGCAAGTACCACAAAAGGAACTGATACCACTTAGGCTCCATCAAGTGGGGAATTAAAGAAAGCTACATCATCAATTAACGCTTCAATGTATCACCACCCACACCACCCAACAAGACAACAAACAACAAGGTGGCAAATAATTAGCAGCAAGGACAACAACACCTAGAAGACACATAAAGAGGTGCAATGATTTACCCACAACATATCAACACAGAGGAACCAAAATAACCAACTTCCAGTTCAAGTGATCAAGGCACTAGTCAGATTGAGTGTTCACCTTTCTCTGGGATGGATAGATGCATGTGCATAGTACCAATGAACCACTCTTTTGAGTAGATCTTATTATTTGTGTTCTTCTCATGTTTCGGTGACAAAACATGCTTAAGGGGGGTGGAATGTAGTATACCTAGGGGGGATGATATGGGGTATAAAGGGAGGTACCCAAGGGAATAATGTGATGTAATGGGACATAGCTAATAGATTGAAGTGGTTAACATGCATTATGCAAGGGACCACAAGTAGTTAGATAATAATATGATAAGTCCATTATATGGGACGTATGGTATTGATATAGCCATGGTAATTACCCATGGTATTATATGTATGAATCCTATACAAAGGCTAAAGACTCCCCATTGAGAGATGTCAAGGATTGGTTTTGTCTTGATAAGCATATGGCTTGCGGGGTGATCTCCTTCCTTAAGGAGTAGTGGTATGGTGTTGCCCTACCTCAAGGGTTTTCTGAAGATCTTAATAAAATATATTTATATTATAGAAATCTATTGTGTTATACCCTACCTCAAGGGTTTTTATTAATAAAGAGAAGCATTTTTATTTGATTCTTGTTCTGGGCATATTTTTCAATATATATTTGAAGGTCAGATCTACTACACACTCCTTCATCTCGAAGAACTACACCCTACTAGTTTGTCTTGAGCGCAAAAGTGCACTATGAAGACTTGAAGCCTGACCCCTTTGTCCCTTCGATGTGCGCCCTTGTGCCCTCATTGTTCCTCTTGAGCATCGGATCCCACTTGGAAGGCTTGAAGCCTAACCCCTTCATCCCTTCGGATTGTGTCCTTGTGCCTTCCTTAGCTTCCATAAGCAAATGAGCACATCATTAACCAACGAATGATTATCCTTCGTTCTTGGAACCTACGCCCTTGAGCTCTCTCTCTTTCTTGAGCGCACAAGAGCACCTTGAAATCCTCTTGTGAGCCTTCATGAGTTTGATTGTGCCTTCCTAATCAAGCCTTCTTCTTTTAACCCTCTCATGGGCCTATCATGAGTAGATCATTCCATGAGCTAGGTAGTGATAGAATAGATGCTTTTAGACTAATTTTTCCTCATCATGAATTATTTTCATTGGTAGGAGTACATTCCTAGCATGACAAGGTGATATTCAGGAGTAGACAACAAGGAGAAAGCATAAATAAGCACTTGCAGAGAAGAAGAACAAAAGAAATCTATCATGGAGACATGACTCAGGTCATGGAACAAGACAGAAATAAGACATTGCATGATGACTCAAAAGAAAATGAATAACAAAGTAGGTACTTCATGAAGATGAAGCACATATCAAATCTATCATCAAGAATGCAAAATGAAGCAGCAAGGAAGACAACTTGGCATTTCCACCACATCATGAATTCCATGTCATCATTATCAATTTCTAATTTTTACAAGTGTAATCATAATGGTTAATATGTGTCCATGTGTCATGCCACATCACCATGTGGAATGTAATGATGTATTCTCAAGAAAAGGAAAAAATGTAATGTGGTGAAGTCCAAGAGTCATATGTGGAATATGAAAATTCACTTAGTCATATATGGACAAAATTCTGTTAGGAGAAGTCCAAAAGTCATTAGAAGTTCAAGAGTTGTTTAGAAGTCCAAAGGACACATTAGAAGTCCAAGAGTCATGAAGGTAATTCAAGAGTCACGGGGATATGAAAGGTCATCCCCCTTGTTATAAAAGCAACCAAATAGCTCAAACAAAGGGATTTTGGAGGCTTAAGCTTTGGAGAGCTATTATTGGCTTCTCTACTTGGCATAGGAGAGAATACCTATTCTTTGGAGAAGAAAGAAGTGACTTAATGTTCAACTATTGGAACTAGAGCCTCACCATTGTAACTGTGTTCTTGGATATTTCACCTTATAATTAAAGCTTGATGTGCCAACACATTTTCATGCATGTATTTTGAATTTCTTAGGACTATTATTTGGATATTTTCTGTTTATGTTCATTCATATGTACTAAGGAAATTGAACTATTTCGGTGGCTTCGATATTTATGTTGTTGAAGGTGTGTTGTATGTGGTTTAATAATTGTTTTGTCTATGTGAACTATTTCGCTAGATAATTAATAAATCTTTCTCTGCTCATGTGTCTCTCTTAGGTTAGTACTATTACTTCCTTCTAGAGGCTCACTATTTATCTCCCCCCCATGAAAGTCCCCTTTTATACATTTCAATCGGTGTTTCACAATGTAAACTTACTTGGTTATTCAACGCTTATGTATATAATCTATTATGTTATTTTTTGAAACCAAGACAAATCTTTGTGTTATTGTGGCTGGAATGATACTCTGGATGGGGCTCCTACTCCAAATGGTGTGAGATCTAATTGGGACTTCACATCAGGTAGAACCCCTATATGTTGGCAATATCCAGCACCATTAAGACAACCCCAAAAATTTCCAGCGAATCCTTTTCCAAACCAAAACAATAAATATAAAATTTTCATCTCTCTCTGAGATGGTTCTTTCTTCCACAAGTTTGAACATCATTTGAGAGATAATTAACTTTTTTTTATTAGTTTGCATTCATACATCAACGATGAGGATAATAGTTTCCTTTAAATAGATTTGGGTTGAGAACCATTTAGAATTATAATCATGGATGTGACCTATCCATTTTTTTGTGATATGATTTTAAAAGAGTGAGCCTCTTCATCTACGATGAATACTCTTAGGAATTCAATAAGCATGAGTTTGTTTTATTTATTTTTATATTAAACTTTATACCTTTAGTGTATAACTTTATATGTTAATAATGTTTTCAATTTTAACTTTAATTTTAATTTTAATTAAATTTCTTTATTTGATTTTCCTTTTACCTTTGACCATTGTGTTGGGGTTTTTTCCCAAAAGTGGGGTTAGTCAACTTCAAACATGAATATTTCTCAAAGAGGGAGGCTTATTGGGGCATTCCACATACCATAAGAAACATATCAGTGAGGAGAATCCAATGAAGAAGATCTACACGACAAAATCAATGATTTTCCACTTCCAAAACCTCTGAAAAGTTTGGGGTACATCCATTGACCAGGGAACCCGAGCCTAGAACTTAGGGTTTTCAACCATCCAAAAGTGGAACTTCTAACTTGATGTATTCCAACTAATTATTAAGAAGCATTCATTAATTGTTTGATATCAATGATTGGTGTTTAGTCAAATTCAAACCCCAAGGTTGACATCAATGACAACACCATCCAACAATACTTAAAATAAAGAAGAATTACATCAACAAGGTTGACCCATATGATTCACTAAAGTTTGCAAGATCTGAAGTATCTTAATTGGAAGAAAAAGATGCATGTCAACTGAAGATAAGGTCAAAGGATTAGATCTTTGCAAGGATAGAAAAGTGATGTTAAAATGGTATGTATAATATTTACTACTAATGACCTATGCTAACCATAGTACATATATTGTTAAGTCTTTTAGGTCATGAATAAGCTGACAATCTTATGCTCTCTTGAAAGATAAAGATGTTCTAGAAAATGGGTTTGTCTATATATATTAATATTTGTTGATATGTTAACATGCAAAGTCTTTTATTTCTATTATGGACTAGGTTTTGTGATCAATAAATGAAATGAAATCCATCTCATAAAAGGATTATTAATATCATCTCTAGGGTTTTTTCAACTAACTCTTTAGCGTGCTTACAGAATTTGCAATCTTAAAAAGCATATCTTGAAGGCTTTAGAGAACCTAAGGTTTGTAAACCTTATCAAAGGTTTGAATTAGAAAACCCTAGGAATAAATCCCTAACTAATTGTTTTTGTTGTAAAAATAAAACCTAGCGCTTGAGTTTGAAAAAATGAAATCATATGAGGATAATATTGATAAAAAGGTCTAATATTAAGAGGGAGTTGACTCTCCTCAAAGACATAAGTATTATACACCTCCTTTATTTAATTATTATTATTGTTATTTTGTCTAGTACTTTGCATTTTGTTCTTTCATAATCTTCTAATAAAGGTTGCAAGTCAAGACAAGATCTATCTAAGACTGACTAACAAATGGAAGAATTGGAATAATGTAGCAAATCATGAAGACAAGAAGAAATCAATTTAAAGTATGCAGAATTCAATTAGATGACATCATGAAGAACATGACTTAATGAAAGAATAAGTTCACCTACCTCAGCAGGAAAGAGGGAGCTATGATTGGTTTGATTCAGGAACACATTGATTGGGTTGACAATAATATTGTTGATAGAGATACCTCTAATGATTGGAAGGTGAGATGAATATTTGGAAGAATGTGAAGCATAATTCTATTGTTATATGGAGAAAGAAGATGTAAAATCTTGTGCTATTAGTTGTGAAGAAGTTTGGCTCCATAAGGTGTTTGATGAACTACTTGATGACATATTGGATTCAAGTAATCAAAGCTACATGAAGATTATCAAAGAACTAGGAAGGTTGAGGTTCTTTATAATTCGAGAGTATGATGTAGATAGGAGCTAAGAAGCTATAATAGATCTCCATAGAAGAATAGGTAGTTGTTCCATTGATGAATATTTTCGAGAGAAGATTTGGTTTTTGGTTATTTCTCCTTGGCTCATAGGGAGAGAGGGTGTACATCATATTCTCCATTTGTCATGTACTATGGTAGGGACTAACAATCATAAGCCTAGTAAAGGAACTAGTAAGGATAATGGTGCATTGGATAAGCATATGAGACTGATATTCTTTGAGGATTTGTACTTTGACCAAGACTAACCATTGTAAGTAAAGTACATTAATCGAAGATAAGAATAGTCCCAAGGGCTGATATTTCATGGTGTCAAATATTGTGACAATGGATTAGGAAATAGTCCTATAAGTACAAAACTGGTGAACACTTGAGTGGGGTATGTGCCTGAGAGACTGTAGTGTCCAAGTTTATGCCTCCTAGCATTGTGTTATGATCTAGTGGAGAGGTAGAGCTTGTTAGTCAAGGGCTTGCTATTTTAAAAATGTTGGATTTGATGAGGTAAATCATTGTTGATGCTTATCAATCTAGATCCTTTCTTGTATGAATATTTAAACTCGAGAGTATCAAGTTGTGTCATTATGAATAAATCCCTAGCTAAGAGGGATTGTTGAAAATGTAGCTAGTGTTGTCTTCATAATGTAATAAAATTAAATTTTTATCATTGATTATTATTATACTTATTTTTGGTAAAGCTATGCTTTTCATGCTTATAGAGTTAGAGTAAAAAAGAATTAATTTTGATTCAAAAAGAAAATGTATTTGAGTCAAGTCCCATTTGGACTTTTGAAAATAAAATATATATATATAATATATATACATTATAAAATATATATATATTATATATATAATATATAAATAAATAGATATATATAATATAGTATGAATAATATATATATATACTACATAATATATAATATTATATACAAAGATAAATAAATATGTATATATATATATAATATATAACTATATATGTAAGATAACATAAATATATAAATATATGGATATATATATACTATATAAATATATAATATATGTATAATATAATATATATACATAGATATATATATATAATTCCACCAAAATTGTCAAGTCAACCTCCCTTGGTAACAAGTCAGCCTAGGCCTCCAAGAGCCACATATTTGACCCTCCTGGACAACTATATATGTATAAATTCCTTGTAGATTCAAGCTGCAGATTGTAATATGCTAAAACAAATGACTTGAATATACTTTACTCATCAGTGGAAACAAAATTTGATCGATGAAATCACGAAGCAGAAAAGTAAGAATTTCAATCACACAACAGAATAATTTTTTGGGGAAAGGCATAGATAAAAACCTTTTCTATCTATATATTACATTAATTAGAAATTTTGAGAAGAAAATACAAGGCTTGTTTAACCTAAACAATCACTACACAAGTAAAATCTATCTCACTGCTTCACAAACCATCTCAATCCAACACTTAGCCAAATTTGTTGCCTGCCAAACTCCTATTTCCTTGTGCAGTTTCCTAGGGAATTAGCCCATATTTCACTAGGAAATTCCTCATCCATAATTGCGCAATCCATCATAGGCCTTCCTCTGATTGCATGCACCACCTATATAATTTGGATGATTTTACAACTGATAGTACATTGTCCCTGAACTCTAATATCAACTGGGTCTTTCTCTAATCTTCCATGCATGAGTTAATTATGAGCAAATATTTAGTTTAATGGTCAAGCAGTGCTGGTTACACCCCACTACTAGATCTCCCACTAATTCCTCCATCAGTTGGAACTAGTTTAACTGAAATAAATAATCACAACTCAAAGAAACTCAACCTGGTCCCCTAAAGTTTAGGAACCACTCTACACGAATCTAGATAGACTCCCAACTCAAATTTACTGAACCAACTAAGTCAACTTAGCTTAGTTAACTATTACAAGTTGCTATGAGAATTAGAATTATAATTTAATTCCTAATTTAATTAAAGGACAAATTAAATTAGGAATTTTCTTGATGTTATTTTTAACATTTCTTATTGCTATTTTCAACACTCCCTCTCGATAATAAAGGAATTCAACTCTATCCTGATCCAATACCTTTCGAATGTTCTGCGTGCAACACTTTTCACTGTTGTTGTTGCTATTGCAACATATGCCACTCAAAAAAAGCATCCAAACAAAATAAACTGAATCAACTATGTCTACAACTATCTACTGTTAAAAACTATGTTGTTGTTGGCTCTGCTACTGAGCTTCCTACTCTGTTGTCAACACTATTATGCACTCCTCAATATCTGGCTTATACTGATCCTCTTGCTACTGAATATTGTGGGCCTCCGTAACAAGGTAATGATCTATGAGACAAACACACCTCAATGGACCTTGCTCAAATTTCTAGAACTCTTAGACTAAGGTTTAATATTACCCCACCTCACACCTGGAGGTATGGTTGCATGTTCTCCTTCTGCCCACTTGGCTTTAAATTTCCTCCTACTGGAGGTCTTTGCTTGAGTGGTTGTCTCCACTTGGCCTCCTCTCTACTTCTCCAATTGTGGTTGCTCCAAAACTTGTCGAGGTTGCTTCTGAGGCTGCATGTTGAGAGGTAATTCTCCCTCTCAACCACCAAGTCTCTAACATTTTCCTTGCTCCTCAAGGGTTTGCATGCATCTCATACCTCAAGTTCATATAGGTTCTTGAATTTCACACTGATCTGTTTCACCTGTCCCGTGGTGATGTGTCTAATGAAAACCTTTCCTTTGCTAAAAATCACATCGTAGCCACGATCGTCTAATACCACGAAAAAAACAAGATTCTTCATTAGTCCTGAAACATACATCACATCTGTGAGTCTGATGGGGGAGCTAGACTCCCTCAGAAAAGTAAAAATATCTATGTCGACCGCGTTATAGCTCCCATCATCTCCAAACTCTATTTTCTTATTGAGGTCTTTCTCCTCGAAGTCACTAAAGAGATCTCTATACCCTGTCATATGGAATGAGGCATTACTATCGAGATACCACATGATTCCCATTACAGTGCTTGCCATGCATGCAATAGAGTAAAATCAAGTTTGAATTGTGAAGCTAGAGCTTCACCTGCTGCTGCTACTGTGGGCTTCTTCTTGCTTGCTTTCTTCTGTGGGCATTTCATGGCATAGTGCCTGAAATCATGACAGTGAAAACACTTGATGTTCGACAAGTCCTTCTTCTTTTCACCCTCCTCACCTTGGGACTTCTTTCCCTTGGATTTCTTTTCTTTGCTGGCTAATGAATATTCCTCTCCCACAAATTTGGATGAGGTCCCATCTCTGGTGTTCCACCGAATCTCTTCTTTCACCAAGTTGGACCACAACATCTCCCATTCTAGTAGCTTCTCCCTCCCATTAACTAAGTCATGGTAGTTGTTCCAGCTCTTGGGAAGCCATAAAAGTGCTAGCCTCACCATATCATCTTCAACAATTGTAACACCAACACTTCCAATCTCAGCCCAACATTGGGTGAACATGGTCAAGTACTTTGGTATTGTGTCACCCTTCTCCATCTTGATCTTTTTGAGTTTTTCCTTCAATGCTAGCTTCATGTGGTCACTGTTGTTTTGAAACAGGTGCTTCAAGGCCTTCCACATTGCATATGGAGTTTCCTTAACGTGGAGGTTCAAGACAATATGATATCGAACTCCTTCTAGGATAATCCTTCTTGCCTTTTCCACACACGTTCTCCACTCTGCCAGATCTTTAGCATCAGGTGTTGGAGACTTCAGGATATCATGATCTATAAATTCCTTCATCCCTTTTGTCTTCCAAAAATACCTCCATCATGTCCTTCCAAGCAATATAGTTCGAACTCCCCTCAAGGGAATATTCGAGTCTCAATCTGTAAAACAACATCTTGTTGGCTCTGAAGTATGATACTGCAAATTTGCTTTCTCCTGCAAAACAAGCTTGTATTCTCCTCTTTTGGAGTTATTTAAGCTCTGATACCATATAGAAATTCCCTGTAGATTCAAACTGCAGATTGTAATATGCTAAAACAATTAACTTGAATCCACTCTACTTATCAGCAGGAACAAAAATTGATTAATTAAATCACAAAGCAGAAAAGGAAGAACTTTTTTTTTTACAGTCGGTTGCTAGATGTATTCAAAAAAGTAGGGGGAGACTAAGCTCCGGTGTTACATTGGAAGAGCTCATAGTATGAGCTTGCAGCTGAATTACATTGTGGCATTTCATAGGAATGCTTTTACAATCTGATTGAAAGATTCTAGTACAAGTATAGATTCTGATAAATTGGGACAAAAGCAAGCTGACTTTACAATACATCTAGTCTATACTTATGTGGCTGATCTGCTGAGCGTTGGAATCCTCTGGGTGGCTGTCAGCTTCTCCAACTTTTTCACTAGAGGAATTGTTGCTTGGACCATTGATCTTGTCCATCATAAACTTGATAATCTCAACAGACTCCTGGATGTGCGCACAGGTATTTGAAAGAGCGTTGAATTGCTCTTGTAGAGAAGAGATGTGGTGCAGGAATAGGTTGAGATCGGCCTCATATTTGGCTGTGATAATCCTTGTAGCAGCATCGATTTTTTCGTCCAGAAGGCACTGATGCATTCTGACTTGTTCAAGCTCAGCTTTAAGATCATGGCAATGCAGGCAATCCTCACTTCGATCCATCAAAAGAGCTCCAAATCTGGCTTGGAGTGGTGCTGGAAGAGAACTCACGCCAACTGCTGCGACAAAACTAGGCACAGTTCTGTAGGAGATATCAGACTTGGAATCGGGAGCTGTAGTTGGGTAATAGGAATCGCTAATGACCAAAACAGGGGTACAATCGAGCAAAAGAGCAGGCCTTATTAAATCGATGAGGAAGGGTTGATCATTAGGGGACTTGTAGAAAGAGGCGAGGCCAGTAATGGAGATCAACGACCAATTGATAGTCACTTGAGAGGAAGCGAAGACAGTAAAGAACTTGGAAAAGGGGACTTGCAAATGAAGGGGAGGCTTCTTGAGATAAATAGTAAGCGAGCAAAGGCTTGAGGAGTATCGGTTCACGTGGAAGAGGCATGGGTGATCATGGATCTTGCAGACAAAGATTTGATTCGGAGGATCAGAATATCCTGCGGTGTGATACGAATGGATTAGCGGTGATTTGCAACAGCATACATCAGATTTGCTTTGGATTTGATCAGAGTCCTTTTTTACAATAGCGTGGTTCATTGAAGGAAAAAAAATTGAGACAATCATAGATATCAGGGTATGAATTGATGTAGGATCTTATTGTTGCATAGGATGCTTCCTTTTGCCCGTGAGCAGGCTTGACTAGCCCTTTTATCGGCTTCTTGATTGTTGGAACGTAGGACGTGATAGAAGTGGTACTCCTGGTCATGGGATGTCAGAATTTTACATCGATTGATGGTTTGTTGTAAAAAAATATTGGAAGCTTGCCGGCTACTATTCATTAAGCTAATTATAATGGCAGAATCACCAAATATGAGGGCTTTTTTGATCCCTTGGGCCTGTAGTTGAAGGATGCCTTGGTAGAGGCCCAGAGCTTTGGCTCTGTTGTTAGAAAGGATTCCCAATCCCCATTCATAGGAGGATATGGGATCACTTGAAGGATTATAAATGATGCTCCCTGCTCGCACTGCTCCTGGGTTAGATTTAGATGCTCCGTCGAAAAATAAAGAATGAGAATTTCTTGATTGGAGCCAGTTGCTGAATTCGTCTTGTTTTAAGCGTATTTTCCAACTGAGACTATTTTCTTTGCCCCTGATACTGTTGATTTTCACTATTGAAGGAATATTGGTCTTGTCAAGTAGATTTTGAATGAAATCTCTTTCCTCTGTCCAAAGACTGGTGATATCTATTTTTTTGGTTATCTTGGAAGCTATGGTTTTAGTCGCCAGACTTTTTGCTTTGATGGAAAGGCGCCTGGTCGATGTTTCTTTATCTCAAAATATCATGCTATTCCGAGCAATCCAAATCCGCCATAAAAGAGCAAATGGGAGGGCATCCCATACTCTTTTAGCGGGATTATGCTTCATGGATTGTCAGGGGTAGTTCCTCTTCCAATTATTTAGAGCTTCGTCGATGGAGTGCTGAGAATTCCATATGGAAGGCGAGGATGGGATGATGTTGTTCTAGCATGAGACTGCAAAGGGACAAGAGATAAAAAGATGTTGTATGGACTCCTCTGCTACTTTACATTAAGGGCATCTGGAGAGTCCAGCAATGCCTCCTTTTTTTAGATTCTCTGCAGTGAGAATTTTTCCTTTCAGGAGAGTCCACATGAAAAATTTAATCTTTGGAATTGCTTTTGCTTTCTTTAAAATCTTCAAGTGTATCCATGTTGTCGATGGGTGTTCCTTGCTGTTTAAGTAATCATAGCCTGCTTTGATTGAGTAACTGGTTCCTGTAGGATCCCATCTGAACTCATCCTTGTCATTTTTGAAGGTGGGCGCAATACTATGCAAGTGATTGCAAAAAATGTCAAAGCTGCCTTTGAGATGATGGGGGATGGGAGGAAATTTCCATCGCATCCAAACATGGGTTGATGCATCCCATTGAGAGATTTGGCCTAAATTACATATACCTTTACTTTGGAAATACAATATTATGGGATCCATACCTGAGAGACTGTTTATGGGTGGGTTTCCCATGATTTTATCAAAACCGATGTTTACAGTTGCACCTCATTTTGGCACTTTGGAGACATTTTGCACCATGAATGTAATAACTTTTTTGCAAAGCTTCCATATCTTTGTACAATTTCTATTGGGGATCTCAGTTGTGAGTAGATGCAGCCTTGGCTGATTGAGGTATTTTGCCTCCAAGACTTTTTTCCACTAGGCTGTTTGATTTTCCATAAGTCTCCATATCATCTTCCCACCAAAAGCTAAATTCATGAGTGATGGGGATCTTATGCCAAGGCCTCCTTTCTCTTGGTTTTGGATAACATGTTTCCATCTCACTAGGTTGAATTTTTTCTTCTCGTTCTTTCCTCCCTACCAGAGAAAGAATCTGAGAATGTTGTCCATTTTACGATGGAAGGATGCTGGAGCTTGAGCCAAGGAAAATTGATAGAGGGGAAGAGAGGAGAGGCCTGATTTGAGAAGCACCAATCGCCCAACTGGATTGAGCCACGAAGTTCCCCATTTCTGAACTTTCCTTTTCATTTTGTCTAAGGTTAAATCCCAAACACCTGCCCATGCATTCCCTATACTCACCGGAATTCCCAAGTAACTGAAGCAGTCCCAGTTTAACTTACAAGGGACACCAAAAATGTTAGCAATACTGTGGATCGTTTGGGATGAAGCATTCCATCCATAATTGCAGCTTTTGAGATGATTAATTTGACCCCCTGAGTATCTCATGAATTTATCTAGCAAGGATTTAAATCTTCGTGCTGTAATGGTGGT
>APFE031039525.1:36675-53508 GCA_000404065.3 Pinus taeda
CCAACATTAGATTAAAAATGTTAAAGGTTAAACATTACATGTTAAATGTTTACATTTACATTTACGTTTACATGTTTATGTGAGATCTACCCCTATACTGGGTTGTAGAGTGCCTCTTGGTGCAATCACTCAACAATTATCCTTTTATTTATGTTAAACCATCAATACACATATAGTTGTAGATAACAATATATGAAGAACATACCTCCCTAATAATATAATATGGAAAATAAAAGTTTTAGGCAATTGAAAAATTCATTTATATACTCAAAATGAAGTTCATGTACATACCATATCCTTCTCTTAAGGCTAGTACAAGTCCAATAGCTATCAAACCAATGCTATGGAAAACATGCAAATCCTAGCTCAACCAAAGAGCTCTAATATGCAATAATCATTCCAATTCATGGCAACCTCTTCTCTTCTTCTATGACAAAGGTACCCTAGGTTTTTATCAAAAAACCTAATCTCCATAGAAAGAGGGATAAACCCTGATCCTAGACCTCAAAGATGCTCAACTAAGAAAACCTAATGACTTGAGAGAGAGGGAGGGGGGACCAATGCACACTCTTCGCTAGGTCTCATTTCATCACAACAGTGAATACAAGGGAGTGGATGCATGATGAATAAGGAGGACTTTGTCCTTCCTCAATTTATATGAGAGGTACAGGAGGACAACAATACAATGCGGATCCAAGCACTTACAAGAAACCTGCAATAAGATCATGTAGGTCAACACAAGTGAGATACTACAATCCAAAGTACAAGTGCAATGCTCCAAGCTAATTTCCATGTCCCAGTTTGACCCTTAATAAATTTTGCAATTAATTATGATTAAACACTAATTTTTTCAGCCTAGGCATTTTAATTACCATGCCCTATATTACACCACAAGGAGGACAAGTCATGGCAGTGTAAATATTTGTAAATATTGTATTATCCATTTAATAAAATAATTAGAGTTGACTAAGGTGGGAGCACATGAAATTGGTGATGACACCACAAGTGGGGAAAATTGAAGGGGCCTAAAGGTGGTTCTACATGCATATTAATCCCAAGGAAGCTTGCTAAATTACTCTTGTGAGCAACTATTTCTTCCCTATGACTTATCTGAAACCAATCATTCAATGCATGTAAAAGGGGTTGGTGGAAGAATTCACCTCCCTAATTATGAGGACACGGGAAAGTACCCTGTTAATGGGTATGGCTTATCTAAAACCAATCATTTAATGCATGTAAAAGGGGTTGGTGGAAGAAGTCACCTCCCTACTTATGAGGACATGGGAAAGTACCCTCTTAATGGGTATGTTAATATTGAATGCATGTGAGAGGAGGTGAAAGAATTCTCTCACCCAGTTATGATAACATGGATTGAGTACATTTTTTTCAAGGAATTGTGCAAGTTAAAGCAAATATGGTAATAATAATAAAGGAATTTGAGTGAAAGGGGAAGTTAAGTTTTGGGGAAGTGGGAAGAGAAAAAGTAGAAAAAAATAAAGGAAGGAAGCCATCTATAATGTGTGAGGAAGACTAAACAAGAAACATATGGATATCTACCATGAGAAGAGAAGGAGAATTGGGAAAAATTCGTATTTATTTTTCAAGTACAATAGATACAAGCACTAATTTTTGAAAATTGATAATTACTTCTAATGATGTATATATTCTTTTAGCACTTCCAGTTTATCATTAAGAAATCAAAACTCATAAACTCAACCATAAATGCATAATAACAATAGATATCACGATGCACAAATATAACACAATATTTACTATGGGAAAACCCACTTAGGGGAAAACCCAACAACCTTCAGTTCAACAAGAGATACACCTAATTCTGCTAGTGAATATTCTTGATAAATCAATGTGCTTAAGAAATTAGGGTTGATTTCTCTTTGTATGATAATTACTTGTGAATTTGTTGGATTCTTTATTATTATTTTTTGCTTCTTTCATCAAGAAATTGCCAAAATATGAAACATGAAGATCACAAAAGACAATGAACATAGAATATAGGCTCCAAGCTAAGACAAAACCCAAGAAGAGGGAAAACCCAACCAACTTATCTTCTTATAGAATTAGAACAAAGTGAGAAATCCAAGACCCAATACAAAATTCCAACCTCCAAGATGCCAAGTCAACCCTCCACTAGACAACATTTTACTTCACAACATCCTTCATAGGTTTATCCATAGGTTTGTCCATAGAGTCATTCAAAGGTCTTCATAAAGATACATCACAGAGCTCGTATTCCATCACAAAGATAATATTGTAGGTGCTCGCATTAGATCACATGGATCCACCACAGGAACTCGCTTTTCATCACAGAGAGCCATCACAAAATCTTGTATTCCATCACAAAAGAATAGTATATATAGCTCAAATTTTCTTTAGAAGTATGGTACAGATAACTCACATATTTCCATAGATAAATTGCATTCTAGGCCTCAGAAAAATCATTTTTTCTATTACAAGTGTTCCATGAATTCACCACAGAAGACATCTAAATTTCCTACTTTATAACTCATCATAGAGAGAACCAAATTGCTTTCTATTTTGGTGGAGGATGTATGCCAATAAATATTTGTTCAAATATGTGAAAATACACACCTTCTGAGTGAGCAAACTTATCATCTTGGAGGGCTAACTTGGCTTCTTGAAGTGAATTGACTCAAAAATACATTTTGAAAATTGTTCTCTTTTTCTTTACAAAAATTCCAAATAGGAGTTTGACTCAACAAAACTAGAATCATGAAGAACATGCTTAACTAATGAAACAATAAACAAATGTTTTTCCTCTTTTTATTCTTTTTTCTTTTTACATAAAATACATAATGATAATTATACTTATGAAGACCATACCTAGTTACACTTTTCAACAAATATGATAGTCAAAATGAACAACAATACAATGGTCAAACTTGGTCAAAATTACCTCTTGTCAAGCCCACAAACTCAACCATATTTCATCTACCAAGGATGAAATTTGGCCTCTAAGAAACTGCCCCGAAACTATTGCCCAAAATTTTGGCTCTATTTCCTAGAAATTGTTGCCCAAAAGTTCGACCTACTACCTGGAAAATCGTACACGCAAAGGCAGAAAGAGAGACAGAGAAAAGATGCTTGAATTTCTTTGTCCGTCTTCATCCTTCTTCTTCTTCTCCTTCACTTTGATGCCAAAAAGATATCTTGTCTTTTGTGAGATCGAATTGTGCCTTATGGAGGAGGTCGAATTCCTTATATATAGTGTTATGCCTGGCTTGAATGGTTTTCTCTTCATTGGGACCGACATGAATTGAAGGAGGGCCAACTTGAAACGTTTGGAGCCAAAAATTCAAAATTCTCTTTTAAAACTGACATAAAGAACATGTCTTATATTAATCATTTTAATGGCTAACAATAAACTAACATGAAGAACTTGTCTTACATTTTACATTGTATATTTCAAGGGCTAAAATATTAATTATGAATACTAACCATAGCTACAAAAGTCAACACTCTCTCTTAGCTAGGGAGGTATTCATAATGACTCTCATATTTTCTCTTGTTGACAAATTTCTCTAAGAAAATGTTACAACAATTCATCATCAACGTCAACATCATTCAACTACTATAATTTTGGTCAACACTTTCACTCATGGTAAAAATCTAAAGCATCAACTACGTACAATAATTATGGTCGGTACCTCTCACCTATGGTGCATCATCACCATAATCCTAGTCGATACTCTTGTCACATGATACAACATTAGCGTCAACTAGTCACTATAATCCAGTCCCTTTGACAGATGGTATAAAAACTAGTCTTGGTTCGCCATCATTTCAGGCAATATCTTTGACTCATGGTGAATCTCCAAAGGCTTCACTCTTCATAATTAATTCTAGGCTTGATGCTAAATGTGCTCACTTAACCTATCTAGAGAGTCTGGGAGTAATGATGAATGGAACCCACTCAACTGAGTGATCCTAGGCCTCTAGGACCATTCCTCATAACTCTGGTCAACACACTTGCCACAAGAATAATGATTGTCCTCTATTGGACCATTCTCCCTTTTTTTTATCAATACACTTCACATAGGTAGAATGCTTATCCATGACGTTATCTCATCAACACTCCCTCTCACTGAGGGAGGTATTCTCAACAAGTCCAAGCTTGTCCTTGAAGTATAGAACTTCGCCCTAGACATAGGCTTTGTAAGAATATCAACTATATGCTCATCAGTAGAGATGTACTAGAGTTTCATTTCTCCCTTCTACACCATTTCAGGAATAAAGTGGTACTTTATTTCGATGTGCTTCGACATGTCATGGAAAACTAGATTATGTGCAAGCTTCACACAAATTTGATTATCACTATATATCATAATTGATTTCAGCATTTGATCAAATAGCCCTGCGAGTAACTTCCAAAGCTCAACTGCTTCACAACTTTCTAAGTTGGTTGAAATATACTCGATCTCGACAATGCTGAGTGCAAGAGATGTTTGCTTCTTTCTCATCCAAGAAATCATATTAGAGCCCAGACTAAAGAAATTTTCGAATGTACTCTTCTTGTTTTCTGCACTCCCTTCCTAATTTGAATTTTTATATCCTTGCAATTGTATATCACCATTTGAGACATGTCTCAAACCATAATCAATTGTACCACACAAATATCTCAGTACATCCTTTGCTACAATCCAATTATCATGTCTTGGTTCCACCTAGAAATGGCTCAGAGTGTTTACTGCAAAGCAAATGTTCAACCTGGTATTAATCAAATACATTAAGAAGGCAATAAACTTCCAATACATGGATGGATCTACCAAATCTAACTTAGAGTTTCTCAACTTCCTCAGATTAGTCACCATGGGAGTTGCCATTGACTTTTAGTCCATCATCCCAAACTTCTAAAGGATCTTGATAATATACTATCCTTGAGCAAGGAATATTTCACTAGGCTTCTACAAAAATTTCAGTCCCAAATAGTAGTGCATCAATCCAAGATCCTTCATATCAAATTCAGAGGCCAACTCTCTCTTACATTGAATAATGAGATATTGTACACCTGTCAAAAATAAGTCATCAACGTATAATACTAAAATCATATGTTCATTCTTCTCAACCTTGATATATAGATTTGGATCAACATGACTTTTGGAGAAACCAAGTCTTGTTAGCTAGCCATCAATTTGAGAATACAAGGTTTTGAGTACCTTCTTAAGTCCTTACAAGGTTTTCTTCAATATGCAAACTTGAAAATCTTTCACATGAACCTCAAAACCTTGAGGTTGTTCTAAGTACACTTCTTCCTCAATCACACCATTAAGGAAAGCAGTATTTACACCCATCTGATTTAAATTCCAACCCATGGAAGAAGCAATATAAATAATAGATACAATAGTAGTGTACCTGGAAACTGGAGCAAAAGTCTCATTGTAATCCTCTCCATATTTTTGAGAGAATCCTCTAGCCACAAATCTTGCCATGTATTTCTTAATACTGCCATCCACCACATGTTTAATCTTGTATATCCATTTGGAAGTCACCAATGACCTTCCTTCAGGTCTAGGCACAGTTTCCCATACATCATTCTTCATAATAGATTGGTATTCTTCCATATCCTTCCAAACTTATTGTTTAGCTACCTCTTCATAGTTGTAAGTTTCATAATCAATGAGATCAGTCATAAATGTTGCATAACCATAATAACTCTTCGATCTCTTAGTTTCCCTCAAGGTGCCATGTGGATCTACATGCCCTGCTTCTTACAAAGTAGATCTAAGTCAAGCTAACATCTTCTTGATTTCTTGAATATAAAATCGATCCATTAGTTCACTCGGCCCTTCTAGATCTTCTTGATGATTTATAAGTTATTTTAAAGGATTGGATGGACCTGAGCCTTCTTCCTTGGGAGCTTCACATTCTTCATCATCAGAGTCCATGGGAACTTATTTAGACTTCAAATAGGAAACATTCTAATCAAAGATAATGTCTCTATTGACTTCAACCTGTCATTGTCTAGGAACATAAATTCTATATGCCTTTGGTGATTCATTGTATCCAACAAATATTTCTTTCATTCCTGAAGGCTCTAGTTTCTTCCTTTTATCTTTGGGTGCATGTATGTAACTAGACAAGCAAATATTCTCAAACATCCAACCTTTGGTCTCTGTTCAGTGAATGCTTCTTCAGGAGTCTTGTCTTCCAATATTAAATGAGGACTTCTATTTTGAATATAGACTGTTGTCATTTTTTAATAATGCAACTAGTGTCGATATTTATAATTGTATTTGAGTCATGACGTAATGTTTTTGTCAAAAGAAAGAAAATGGAATTTTATTATTAAATAAATTGGCTTATTAAAGCATGGGTTTCATGCTTGGGTCAATGGTTTTTAGGTCAAATCCTCCATTATAGGCTTCTAGGGTTTATGTAAAATGTCATTGTTCGTGTTATAATGTAAAAGACCCTTCTGAGGCTTCATTTGTCACAAGATAAATTTATTTTAATGTAAAATAGGTCAATTAGTCCTCCTCCACCAAGTTGGCCTCAAACAAGATAAGTCGGGATAACTGAGGGGAAAAATCTCCTATATAAAGGCAACAAGTCGATCTCATTTATCACACTTACTCACCAAGTTCGATCTGCAGTTTTTGGGGCCAGTAAAAAGTGTGAAATTCAAGGAAGAAGGCGGAAAGGGCTAGCAAAGGATAAGGAGGTCTCTATCAAACACAAGAAGTCAAAATTCTCTCTATCACTCACACATATGAATTTGTTGAGCTCCTGGAAGAACCGAAGTTGCACTAATATGGATGGGCCAAAATTCTGGATTTGTTGGGGGCCAAAATTTTGGGTTGTTGTTAGGCTAAAGCTATTGGACAAGAAGAGACTACTGAAATTTGTTGAATAGAATTGGAAGGCTGACTTTATGGAGGAGGAAGGTATTTTGGTTTAGGTTCATGGTCTGTCTCATTTTGAACTTTCTAGTGGAAGAGTTTGACTGGGGTTTCCCCTATAAAGGGATTTTAGCCCTAGTAGAGTGCCTACATTTGGTGCCTTTATCTTTTTGTTTTGCATTTGATAATTTATTTATGAAACAAAGATAAAATAAGAACTTAAAAAGTTAATAAGAACAAAAATATATCACAAATAATTATCAAAATAATAAAACATTCTTGTCTTTCTGATTTTCTAACATGGTATCAAATCTAAGGTGAAGAAGAAGGAAAAAGGAAAACTAAATATCTATTGAAAGGAAAGATATAAGAAAAGGGTTTTAAGAAATGTCACAAGGGATATAATATAACAATATGAAAAACTCAATGATGGGAGAAAACAAACTAGGAGGAGCTTCCAACTATAATGCATGGAAAAAAGAAGATAGATCTTATCCTTGCAAAGCACAAATTTTTGGACCTTGTTCAAGGAAAATTCAAGAAACCTACAAATCAAGCAAAGAAGGAGAAGTTCAGAGAAATCAAAATCTTGGCTATGAATATGATAGTAGATGGAGTAAAAGAAAACCTAATTCCTTACATATCCAACATAGACTCTGCTCAAGAAATGTATGAGGCTATCTCCAAATTATTCACCATCAAGAACATTGGTAAAATAGCAAGGCTCAAGAATGAAATAAGGATAATAAGGATGACAAGTGACAATACTATATCATACTACTTTGTAAGGATATATAGAATGAGATATTATTTACAAGCAATAGATGAAGTTGTGCTAGAAAAAGAGCTCGTAATTATTGCTCTTCTAGGACTACCAAAACCTTGGAGTGTTTTTACATCAAGAAATAGTAGTTGGAAGGACACTCCAACATTCAAACAAATGTGGAATGCATGCAGTCAAGAAGAAGCCCAAATATTATTAGTAAACAAAAGGAAGGAGGATGAAGAATAAAACACCTATAATGGCTATTCTTCTCATCACAATAAGAAGGGAACCTTCAAGAAGTTCAAAGGACCAAAGAATCCAATTGACCTATCCAAGATTGAATGCTACAACTGTCATTAGATGGGTCATTACAAAAATCAATGTCCCGAGAATCCAATAATTAATAAGAGAGATATGGAACAAGCAAATATCATCGATGAATCTCCACCTAAGAAGAGCAAGATTAAAGAATCAAAAGTCAAAGACTTATACTACTAATTCCTCTCTTACACATCCTTCTTAGTCTTCTATGATAATTTTTGTATTGTTTTCCTTTATGTTTTGATTTCTAGAGTTTGTAGGTCTAACATGTCTTGTTAGAAATTTTTTTATTATTTTTATAAGTTGTAGGTGTCCCTAAGAAAGACTAAATTAATAAGGAGCCTCCACCATTTTACCAAAAGATAAGTTTTTTGTTCTTTGTTTCATGTTTTCATGTTTGGTTTCCTCCTCACATCAAGATTTGTTTGTATTGTATGCTAATAAAATTTTCTTTATATTTTCCTTGGTTAGGAAATCTTGTTGAATGTTAAGAGGTTATGGAGGAGACTTCAAAGGATAGACTTGAAGCATGGAATAAGTTTTTTTGCAAAGGAAGCCCGTCAAGATTTGATTTCCTAAAAGTTTTGTTCAAGAACAGTTCAAGGTATGTCTTAAACCACAAGTTTTGTTACGAGGTTATATTCATAGAAAAGGTATGCTCATTTTCTTTTGAAGTTTCATTTACATTACTGACATTGTTATGTCTAGGGATTTGAATACTAAAGATTCTTGTTAGGGTGATTACCCATTAGATTTAATCTACCCATGTTATACTATTATTTGATCATTCTTGTAAAACCCTAATATTTAGGGTTCACTATAAAAACCCTAGCCTTTTGGTGCTTAGGGTGTGTTACCAATAACATTGAAACCGAAGTCCTCTTAGGATTGTTGATGAAATCTAGAACCTGAAATGAAACTCTATTCTTTTCATGTTTTGATATTGCTTTAGAAAAATCCGTAGTCTTTTAGGGATTGCTTTTATTATCCAGGTTAAAAATTGAAAACCTAGATCTTTAAGATTTTGATAAGTTAGGGTTTGTTGCTAATAAGTCGAAATCCTATATTTTAGGGTTTGATGAATTAGGGTTTGTGAGAAAGACCCTTGTATTAGCTAAAGTAAGGTCCTAGGAATGAAACCCTAGGTGTGCATTCTTCCACATAATTGAAATCCTAGCTTGATTGAAATTGTTGCATATCTAACTTTGAGATATTTATGTTTGTATTTAGTTTGTGAAATCTAGGGTCTAATAGAGATTGATATTCTAGGATATGATGATATTGTTTTTCGATGTGATTTAATGATAAAATCTAGGGTTTGCAACAAACCCTGGTAAAATCTAACATGTAACTCTAAGAGTATATTTTTGAAACTTTAGATGTATAATACTATGTAAGGCTTGTGTCTCGAAGATGGAGTCTAGGGTTTATGACAGAACCCTAGCAAGAAGTTGAAGACTAGTATGTAAAAGGATGTAATCTTTGTTGATTATGAACATAACTAGGTTTAGGTATCTAATATCTAAAGTTTCAATGTTTTGATGCTTCCATTATAATAACATGACTTTGATATAGTTAACTTCATGCTTCTGTATATTTGTATTTGGTTGTACTTTCTATTAAAGTTTTGTATGTACACAATCTTCAAGATTTTGAAGACATTCAAAATTAAATAAGCATGATGAAGGACTTTGATCAAGATAACCTTGATACCATAAAAAAAGAAGTGCAACCTTAAAAGAATAAAGATACTCCAATATTAAATAAGGAAGTTATTGATCTCTTTAAGTTGAGAGGGAGCTTGGATAGAAGAGAGGGTATATCTCCCCGATTAAGAGGAAGATTATGTTATGATGGTTATAATACCTTGAAGAAAGAATGAATGAAAGTACTATAGATGAATTTTTGTGATTCATGAAGCTATAAACAAAAGACTTGAGAAATATTGAGATTGTATTTGGTGTTGTTGGAGTAAAACTTCCTTTAAGATTGATGATATAAGTAGCATCAAAATTATTGAGGACCCTGAAGGTTTGTGTTTACTTGCATATATACATTTGAAAGTATATTGCTTATTTGGGTTATGATTGTGCATGATCTCTACATAAAAGGTTGAACGTTTGAAGCATACTCTGATTGGTGGATATATTTGATTTAGTTGATTAGGAGAGATGAAGCATCTTATGCCAAGATGCTTGGGAGGACATCCGGTCGGCCTATGTGTTGATGTCTAGATCCCAAAGTAGGGAGGGTGGTGTTGGTCATGGAGATCTGACCTTGGATACACACCTAGATCCTTGGGTTGGTGGTAGAGCTTAAAATTTTGATGGTATGTTCCTAGAGTGGCTAAAGCTTGAGTCGATCTTAGTCCCACTCAATTAGAGTACCCTAGTTAGGTATCTAAACTCTATCATTGTGTTTGTTGTGACTCTTCATAGAGCATATCATTTTGAGATCTTCCATGTACCTGTGTATATATGAAATCATGAATACATCCCTAGTTAAGAGGGGGTGTTGAAGAATGTAACTAGTGTCGGTCTTCATAATTGAATTTGAGTCATGATCTAATGTATTTGTCAAAAAAAAAGAAAAAAATGGATTTTATTATTAAATAAATTGACTTATTAAAGCATGGGTTTCATGCTTGGGTCAATGGTTTTTAGGTCAAAATCTCCTTTGTAGGATTCTAGGATTTATGTCAAATGTCATTTTCCATGTCATAATGTAAAAGACCCTTCTTGGGCTTCATTTCTCATAAAAGAAATTTATTTTAATTTAAAATAGGTCAATTAGGCCTCCTCCACCAAGTCGGCCTAACTGAGGGGCATAATATCCTATATAAAGGAAGCAATTTGACCTCATTTGGTACACACACTCGCCATGTTTGATCTGCAGTTGTTGGGGCAGTAAAAAGTGTGAAATTCAAGGAAGAAGGTGGAAAGGGATAGCAAAGGAGAAGGTCTCTATCAAGCACAAGAAGTCAAATCTCTCTCTCTCTCTCTCTCTCTCTCTCTCTCTCTCTCTCTCTCTCTCTCATGTGAAGTTGCTAAGTTGTATTGACTGGGTTAGTACTGGGGCCTAAATTCCTATCAATCTTGTGAGGGCGGAATAGCCTCTCTCTATGGCTCCGGTGTGAGCAGTTGTATCTGAGCGGCCCAGCTAAGCGTGTAACCTCAGACTGAATAACATGTCCAAGGGTTGAAGTTGTAGTAATATAGTTGGGCCAAAATTCTAGATTTGTTGAGGTTCGAAATTTTGGGTTGTTGCAGGGATGAACTTGTTGGACACGAAGAGACTACTAAAATTTGTTGAATTTAATTGGAACGTTGAATTTCTAGGGTCTTGGTCCATCTCAACTTGAGTTTTCTAGTGGAATAGTTTGACTAGGTTTTCCCCTATAGAGGTGTTTTAGCCTTGGCAGAGTGCCTACATCTGGTGTCTTGATCTTCGTGTTTCGATTTTGATAATTGATGAAACAAAGATAAAAGAAGAACCTAATAAAATTAATAAGAACACAAAGATATCACAAGTAATTATCAACATAAGAAAATATTTTTGCCTTTCTTATTTTCTAATAGTCATGGATGCTTCACTTCATAAGAATAAGGGCAAGTCTTGATCATGCGTCATTGTCTTAATAGATTCTTTAATGGACCTATTCTTTATTTCAACAACCCCGTTTTGTTGCAGATTGTAAGGGACATTCAACTCCCTCTGAATCCCAACTTTTTTACAAAAGGCAACGAATTCCTTGGAAGTGTATTCTCCTCCATTATTTGATCTCAAAATCTTGATCTTCTTTCCTATCAAATTTTCTACTTCAACCTTGAATTATTGAAATTTGTTGAAGACTTCATCCTTGGTTTTCATGAAGTAAATACATGTCTTGCGAGATAAGTCATCAATAAAAGTTACATAGTATAGATATCCTCCAAGATATTTCACTAGGATCATACCGCATACATCATAATGAACTAGATCAAATATTTCCTTGGACCTACGTTCACTGCTTTAAAAACACTTCTTGACTTTTTTCCCAAGTGCGCAAACTTTGCATACTCCATGCTTCATTTAAAATTATGGAACACCTGAAACCATTTTATTTAAAGTTGGCAAATCTCTATAGTGAAGTCGAGCATATTTTTTATGCCATAGTTCACATGGATTGATATCACTATGCATTAATTCTTGAGCTGGTTATTTAAAAATTCTATATAACCTTCCTTCATGAACTCCAATTACTCTAACAGAGTCTATACTTGAGCCCTTGTTCCATACAAGGACATTTCCATCAACAAATTCTACTCTAGATCCTTTATCTTCCAAACATGAAATAGAAACCAAATTCATTTTCAAACTTGATACATATAGTATGTTTCTAAGATAAACGTTTTCACCTTATTCCAACTCAATGGATGTTGTCCCAATGCCTTTGACTGCATAATTGTTGTTATCTCCAAGCTCTACCTTTTGAGATAATCTCTTTTCAATCAAAATTTTGAGATTGTCATGATCTCCTGCCATGTGTCTTGAAGCACCACTATCTACTAACCACAAATCATCATGTTGGCTTATTGGGTCCTGACCCAAGTTCAAAGTTAAGTTAGCCAAACAAATCTCGGTACCACTAGCCCTTTCGGCAACAATCCGCAGACCGCGGACTGAGGTCTCACTCAAAGTAGTATGGGAGGGTGCTAGAACCAAGTTCTCGTACCCTGGAGATGTCTGACGAGTTCAACTAGTTCGCGGTGTGACCTTGCGTGCAGGTTGCTTCACACACTTTCCTGTACCTTGCAACCTAATATATTATTTTTGCGTAGCCCTACCCAGGGGCTGAATTTCGCGCTCTGCATTATTACCTAAGACCTTATTGGTATTCCAATGTTAGTTGATTATCTTAGCCTACTTGCATGCTTTAAGTAATATTTAACAACATAAACCATTCATACAAGTGCGCGTAGTAAATAAACAATATATTTGCAAACTATATCAAACATGCATTAACCTAAGAACAGATACACAGAATTATGAAAAATCTTCTCTTTATTAATTTCTTCCTCGGTTACAGACTCAACTTTTCCCTACGCACTCAGTTGCACGGGTTCGCGCACTCAACTGCTTACTACTAGGCCTCTACGCACTCAGCTGCAGAGCCTTCTCCTACTCTACGACCCAAAGACACACTTACATTTCGACTCAATCACTTAGAATTCTCCTACTTCTCTTCCTTCCCTATTCTTTATCTCTACTTAGAGCCTTGCTCTATTTATACAATCCCATGGTTCGCGGACCATGGGTAGGTCTATCGAGCCGACCTTACATTACAAAACTAGGGTGGACAACCCTGTGACTCTCTCATACTTTCACGCCCCACGTCTGCAATTCGCGGAGATTTACAACAAGATTCGGTCAAAACTTGGGCTTTGAGCCCCAAAACATTCCTTGGGGGATTCCATGCCCAACAGGCCCCCAACACAAACATCATGACTCGCCCTCAAGTCACTCTCTCAGTTTGGTAATCTTTGCACGGAGTCCCTCCAACTATTCTTGAACTGCGCAGAGATTAGCAGCGCACTAAGTTGCTGCTTTCTGGATCTATTGCATACATTTTTCCGAGACCTCTGTTTTGGGAGTGCTTCTCTACATTAATGTGTGCATCCCCTGTATGTGTGTGAGCTTGCCTTTGATGTCTATCATGATGGTGAAGGCCTTTTCGATCGAAGGCTGGACGTGCACTTTTAGGATTGCTTCCTTATGTCGTGCTGCGTCCACCTACTCCTTCAGTGCTTTAGCCTGCAGCATCCGTGCAAGCCTTTGGGTGAGGACCATCGTCTACAGAGTTCCTCAGACACTGTCATACTATTGTTAGAGATCTTGCGCCTTTTTCTCTAAGCGCTGGATGTTGGGGTCCTCATGCAAAGTTGTGAGGACCTCAAGTGATTCTTCCAACATGTTGGTGCAATCTCGCACTACACCTTCGATTTCCTCCAATCCTACTGTAATAGTGCTAGTGCGCTTTTATCTGACTTCCGGGGGATTGGATGGTTGTGCCTTTAACCACAACTCAATGATATAAAGATTTAGCTCCAGCTAAACCTTTGTCATTTCCTCCCTGGCCTCGTGAACCCTTGCTGTTAACCTATGGATCTTCACCTCCGCTGGTATATCTGCTAGGATGGCCAACTCAAGGATGCTTCAGCATCATCTATCACCTACACCAGTTGTTTATTTTGCAACACCAATCCGTCGCGCTACAAGCTTAGTTGTTCCATATTTATCTTCTTCTCACTGAGGACTTCGGGCACGCGGCTCTCCCTAGCTCGCAGCTATGTAGTTATCCCATCCTGCAACACATATAATGTCTCTCGCGAAAGGCAAGCTAGATTAACACCGAGACCTTTTAGTGTGCTAACCGAAGGCCTGTCGGCCTCATTTGATGTCACGAGTGCCCCTTCTAGAAGCACTATTGTGTTCGTCATCTGCACGCGCAACATTTTCTCTATTGTCATGGATCCGACTGCAAGGTTGGTCGAAAGGGTACCAACCTGAGGGGGCGCGCCTGTTATTCCTGCAACTATGCTTTGAGGGCCCCCAACATAATCTGGTTCTCCTGCATGAAATCTTGGAGAGCCTCATTGGTGACATCACGCACCATCTTGCCGATGTAATGCAGATCACCCTCGGTTAGGGTGATTGGGTCAACGGAAAATTTCTAGGCCTTGATCTTCTTTTGTGACCCTGCTCGCTCTGCTAGGTGTTGGCACTTTAGCTATGTTGATGCAATTCGTGGGTCCACACCTCCTTCTTCTATTTTTGCTTCCTCTGCTTTGTGCCCCTACGAAGGCGTTGTTTGGCCCTCGCCCGCCTTCGCAACTACTGCTTGTGTTGCTGCTGTTGTTGCTGTGGCATTTTCCTGCTCGGCTGCTTTTTGTGCAGTGTCTTGTGCTACCCACACTTCTGCTGCTAATGTTTCCTTCCTTCCTTTTCAGCCATTTGTGCAATGCGCAGCTTGGCATCATCTTTCTTCTTTTGCGCTGCCGACTTCTCAATTTCTGCAATGTCTAGGATGCACCATTCTAGTGGCCATGCCTCTAGGACATTGAAAATGGTGTTGTCAGTGGCTATAAATGGTAGTTGTGTCCTCTACTTAGTCGAGTCCTTGCACACCCTGATATATATGTTATGCATGTCTGCCTTAAATTATGCAAAACTCTGCAGACTGTTATAAACCGTGGGTGAAAAATACGGCTTATGGTTGATCCACATTCAGATGTTCATCTCCATGAGCACCCAGAAGATCTTTTTGTCGTGTATCCTTTTAGCATCATTTGTGGCCCAGAGCGAAGCATACTTCGCAACCTCTGATAAATCTCTGTCAATTATGGGGAATTAACTATCCACCAGTAATTCCCCAGCTACGAGCACTATGGACAGCAATAGCCATGCATAGTGGAACATTTTGCCCAATTCCTGGGCTTCACGACAATTCTCTAAAATTTCCATGCAGAGGAATTTGGACCAATTAAACTGGACCGCCTCTGCACACTACTCGGCTAGTGCGACCACTCACATAGGTACCTCATATGTGTTGCACTTGTGCATAACTTTTCTTCTGAGGATTTGGGTTGCCACACATACTACTTTGTCCTTGATGCTAGGGATGGTGTGGTCTCTCTTCTTCTTTGTAATGCCCCACTTAAATCTTATCCTACAAATTTTGTTAATGTTTACATTATCTAAAAATATTGAGAAATATTGGTCTAATATAAAATTCATGATTTCCATTATTCAAATTCCCCACTTACCTTCTCAAATTGAATATTAGGTAGGATATGGTCTCCTTCCATTATTTCATAATATATGTAATCATTTCACATTACCCAACGTACCCTCACATTCATTAAGGAGAAGACATGGTCCTCTCCATGTAATTACATCTCACATTCCCCAATGTACCTTCACATTTACTTGGGAAAAGACATAGTCCTCTCCATCTTATTATCAATATATATATATATATTGCTTTCACATTCCCAAATGTACCTTTCAGATTTACTTGGGAGAAGACATGATCCTTCCCATTAAATTCTCAAATTTATATTCATCTCACATTTCCAAATGTACTCCTAGCTTACTTGGGAGGAGAGAAGTCAACTATAGGGATGGGTGAGAAGTGAATGACATTAATGAGAGGTGGTTGAGATGGAGAAGGGAAGGAGGATATAAAAGGGAAGGGGGAAGGGAGAAAAGGGGGAGTTTTGGGAGGTTTTGCTTATGAATGTGGGGGTTGGTTGTGATTGTTTTGGACTTGTTATGATTTTGGGGAGACCTTGGAAACCTATGGAGGTTTCTTGGGTTTGAGAGGAGGAAATTATTGTTATCTGGTTTTGCACATTCTTCTTGAGGACACACTATATCTGGTTGGACTTGGGCACGGAGGGCTAGGGAACCTGTGGAGGTTTCCTGGGCTAGGAATTTGTTCCTAGTTGGCTGGGAGGTAAATCCGGTTGGGTCGGTTAGAAGGAGCGTTCAGCTGGAGCTATACGACAAAGATATCATCATCAACCGCCGGAACAGGTATTTTTCCATGAACTACTCTGGTTAAGTTGATATCAATGGAATGCTCATCTTAATTTATGTTGCTTATGATAAAATGATAAGATGTTAAATGTTTAAAACTTTGTGAGAAGGTCAGCAAGCCCCTTTTATTACTTGCAAATCAACAGTAAAATAGATCCGTTAGTGTACAATAGATTGAGGCTCTAATAATAGAAATCAGATTCTTACACATGATTATGAGTACTATGATGATGCCTAGATGCCTTAGAGGCTGCATGGAAGCTGTATCATTATGATGGATGAATTTGG
>APFE031039532.1:0-39093 GCA_000404065.3 Pinus taeda
GAGAGCCTTCTCCTGCCCCGTAGGGCTAGCTACGAGGCTAAAAGGTTTGATGTTGCCTTGAGGTTTGCCTTTTTCAGCCTGAGGTGAAATTTCAAGCGTTAACAGAATCTTCATTCCAAGACTCACCAATCAAGAGGTAAAGTGAGTGCTTCTTTGGGAATTCCATTCATGTGGAATTCATAAAATGATGGTATGATAACATGACCATGAAGTAGGGAATGAAGTCTCTTCACTTAAAAAAAACTATTGCAGGAAGTCTGAATGATTCAAAAGAAAGATGAGGTATGTATGCTCACATTTGAGATCATGGAAGTCATGTCATCAGGTTACAGACAACAAGGACCACTGGGGCATGATCAATGAAAGAATATCCTCCCTCTAAGGGATGAAAGAATGCATGGTTCACATATTTAGTTAGATGAAATCAACATAATATGTCCACATATGGAGTATGAGGTAATTAACTACAATTGAGGAACTCTGATTGGAAGTTCCTAAGAATGAAACGAAATGTGTGAAGAATGGAAGGAATCTATCATGAGATATGCAACCATGGTAAAGGCGATCAAAATTTAGAAAATTAAGAGGATTTGACTAGAAACTCTCCCGAAGGTATATGAAGACTCTTATCGAAGTCTGACAAAGATGGAGACCCTTGAAAATGGATATGTTTGGGAGACATTTCAACATGTATGCATGATGCTAATGCAAACAGGAATATGTCATGATGAAATATGATCACAAAGGTAATTATGGTTCAAGCGTTAATTTCTTATTTATGAACTAGTATCTGGATGAGCTTATACAGGGTTGTCGAAGGCAATAACTAATGATCTCATCCATGAGAACAATACAAAAGGATGTAACATCCCTCCAAAGAATAAATCCTGATGAAGGCATCATAACACAAAGCAAATCTAGATGTAGATCGATGCATCACTTTGTGATGAAAGGAATAAAACATGATTGAACCGTGAATGAAATTGATGAATGATCTATTCCCTAAAGAAGTTCCAAAAGGAATAAAACTCTATAGCAAAGAATTTCATGACATCGAAGGAAGGAGTTCTTCAAGCAACTGGTTGTCCCATAATCTCCACTTGAAGAGTTGTTATAGATTCCTATTAAGAGAGTGCCTAGAAAGTTTGTTACTTGGAAAAGACTTGAAAAATCCTAAGCTAAGAGGGAGCCTAGGTACATTCCTTGTAGGAAAGCGTAAATTCCTTTGTTGGAATAGATATTTCCTACCTAATAGAGAGCGAGACATAGACACATCATTCTAGTTGTCACTTGGGAAGACTAAATGAGAGGATTGGGTAATCATTTTGCATCTGATACTCTTTGAGGATGAGTTATGGTATCCAAAATAAGAGTGATCTTGAAGGACTAACATTCTTTGAGGACTTGGAATCCAAGAAAAGAATAGTAATTATGGAACACACCCTCAGAACCTGGGTGGGGTAGGTTCTGAGAGAGACAATGATGATAGTGTCTACAAATCATTGGTCTCGCTACCATTGAGCTCATATCTTATGGAGAGATAGATTTTTTAGTCAATGCCTTGATATTCAATAGTGATGGTTGATATGATGCTAAACAAATAGGTTAACAATCTGATTCTTCTTATGAGAAAATCTTCATATTGAGAATGACCATGTACCATTATGAATACCTCTATAGTTAAGAGGGAGTGTTGAAATGTGTAACTAGATTCGGTCTTCATAATGACATGTAATTGTGATTTTATGTAAAGATATGTAAAGAAGAAAAATAAAATATTGTAATGCTTGCATCATGTATGTCATGAGCAAGAGATTTTATTTTTGGGTCAAGACTCCCATTGAGAGTCTTTAGAATTATTTGTATGTATTCATAAAATAAGAGAGTCATTGTCATGTAATGAACTCATGTCACAGATTTTAAAGAGTCAAACTTGTCTATGAAAAGTATTCCTCCAAGACCTTGTCACCTTTCCCCTTCAATTTGGCCTACAACGAATGGAGAAATTGCTAGATGATGTCGTCCTTCCTCCTAATGATGATGTCAACCTGGGGGACATGAACCAATATGTATAAATAGTCACACTCAGACTCACTTAGAAGAAAGCAATTTTGTGAAGAGAAGTGTGAAGAAGAGCCTACAAAAGAAGTGAAAAAATGAGCCTACAAGAGATGTGCGAAGAGGAAGCCTATGAGCAGTAGTGTGAAGAAGAGACTACAATCATAAGTTCAAAGCAGGGATAGAGCATAATTATTCTAGGGTTATTTCTTGGGTCATAAAATATCCCACGTAGGAATGAAGAAGGACTAAGGGCATTAAGAGAAGATCGAAATAGAGCTTGTTGTTCTGACATTGTTAGGGTATAGATCTAACAATAAGGAACCTGAGGAGAAACGTTATTTTAGGGTTTTTGATCTAGGACACCAAGTTTCTTCTAGGCAAGATGAGAAGAGAAACATAGATTGAGATTCTCTTGAAGGAACCAAGAAGAGTAGTGTGAAAGTATATAGAGATAGATTCTCTAAATAAAACCAAGAAGAGAACATCAAGAGAAGAAGGAAGCCCATTAAGTGGAGAGACAAAACATCAAGGTTAGTGAAAAGGGTCTTGGAGGACTATAGAGTCAAGGGTCTTCTTCATGGTCTTCGTATTCATCAATTGAAGATCAATAAGAAGAATTTTCTTCTTAGATTTTCCTCTCAAAGAGTGAGAGGTTTTAGCCCTAGCTAAAAATCCTATTATTTATTTGGTAATTGTCTTGAAGAAAACAACACATTGATAATATAATGAAAGAGAAGATCATAATCCAAGAAGTAAAAGAATATCACAAGAAATTATCAAGAAGAGGAATATCCTAATCATCATTTCCCTAGATTTCATAATAGGAACAACATTGCACTAGATGGCCATCCTGATGGCATCTTTTGCATCTAAAGGGGATCCATTCATAATCTAGCATTTGCTGGTCGGACAATCTTAGATAGATTATTTCTAGTTCTACATATAGATCTTCACTCAAATCCAATTCTACTAGTATTTCTGAAAGATACATGTTTCTAAAGGATATAAAGGACATGCTTACTTCCAAAAATTCCACCAATTTATTCCCAATGTACCAAAAATCATCTGTTGACGATAATTGTAATGGTATCCCTGAAAACATAATATAATTTGCAGTAGAACTGAGCCTTTCCTAATTGACGTTGAACAAAGGCATCCACCTTTTCCACATAGTTGGTTTGGTGTCAATGTTCCAATTTGTCCCTAAAGCCTCAAAAGCTATTTCCATTGAGAAAAAATGAAACATAAACCATCCTTGAGCAAGGGAAATTACCATGGGAAGTTCTTCCAACATCTTGCCTCATTCTCTGCTAACACAATGTTGCATAAAATTATTTCAAACCCCCCCCCCCCCCCCCCCCCCCCCCTTAAATCCATACCACTACAGCCAATTATACCATTCACACTACCTAAAGTGATTTAAAATGATCCCTAAGAGCCAAGTTTGGTTTGATGGTCTTAATATTTGTGCATCGACACTTTTTTCACTTGTTTTAGAAAAAAATGTGCTAATCATGTTACTCCAAGCCTCCCTAGGTTTTTGTCAAAGTCTCTTGGTTAGGGATTTTGTCATAGAGGTCCCTTTACGTGTTTCTTGGTATTGGCATAGTTGGTACACTATGTTTAGGCCTTTCACCCATAAAACAAAGAGGAAAAATTATAAAAGATATATCCTCTACTCTACATCCAAATTCACTAGTGTCATAGTGCACGAAGCCCCTTTCCACACCATGAAAGAACTCAATTTGAAGCTTCTCGACCCACTATTAGGGAAGACCCCCTAACTAATCACATACATTCCTAGTTATATCTTCCAAACCCAGAGAAATGTCCACTTCCAAGAGCAATGCAGAAGCAAACTCTTGTTCCCTATTAGTGTACGGCATTGTATCCATCACTGTAGGCTCGGTGAAAATTTCTAGCTTTGTTGATGTCTGCAAGCTTGTGTAGAAGGAAAGAGCAATAGAATTGTAGCTACTTCCAAACATGTGGACAGTAGCCGAGACTGGGATGTATTAACGACTACCCCCTCGACCTGGCATCCATCTATCCTCGATAAGATGACATTTGTACCCTTATCATTCATACAACACAACTCTGATGGAGGGTTGGCCCATATCTGGGTAAATTTATAGGGTTCAAAAGAATGATCGACAAGAACACCCATCTAACCACCGAGTATAAGCCCCACCGGCTTCGGAAAACAAAATTAGGAGGAAACCACCCTTAAAACCACCTTCAACCTTTGACAATTTGAAGTAAAAATTCTCCGCATTCACTGCATTTCTTAGTCACCTACAACTCCTTCATATCACAATAGAGCCAAAACCCCCAAACACATTTCTTTGAACCTTCTTATTATGGTTTTTTATGTAATATATAAATATTTGATGTTCAACTATTTTATTTGTGATTCACATTCTCCACATTAAAATGTTAATATATGCCCCATCATATTTGGAGGTATACAACATATATCCATTTTTGTTATTAATGTTTTTGTTATTAATCTTTTACTCAATATAATAAAACAAAATTTTTATTATTTTTTTAAATATTATATAATCAATTCCATTATCCCTCACAATTGGAAGTGAAAATATAAATAACAATAATTAATAATTTTAATTTGTTTATTTTTGTTTATATAATGTTGATATAAAAATATATTATTTAATATGGACACTAGGATATTTCATTTATGACATTAAATTATTATTTTTATTAACAGATTTATTTTTAAACATTACATGTGAGTTGAACATAGAATTTTCTCTACATCATGTAAGGCCAATAAAGTTATTTTTACATGCCATCTATCCATATTAAGTAGTGAAGGAATTACATATCTCCATTCCACTGAAAAGTCAATTAATTTTTTTTTTCTTTCAATTAATTTTGATGAATTTTTTGTTTATAGACTGTAATATCCTTGAAGCGTGTGATAAATTTAATAACATGAAAATATTATGGAATTAAAAGGTTTTGATGTAATCCAAAATCGTTAGCTTTTAATGAGTTGGAAGCAACAATAATAAGTTATAACTGTAGAAGAAACACTGGCCTCGAGTGAACGGTGGCAACTACCATTTAGGTTATAAGTATAACTATTCTCCTGAATATGGACCTATGCAGGGATATGGGGAAAACGCCAGCTTTTTTCTTTTAAAAGAGCGACGAAAACCCATAGAACAAACTCACAACCTACAAACTTGCATACTTGCTTGATTTCTCAATATATGTTACTAGGAAATTTGAAGTGAAGCAAGAGGAGAAGAATAACTTCATTTATGTTTGGATGAATTGTGAGTATTTCCAAACAAGCTAGAATCATAGAAGGAAATTTCTTGAGTTTGGTGGGGAATGGTTTCTGTCTATGTGGATATTTTTTGTGGCCAGTGTTAAGATTCAAAATGGTGTTCGAATCAGTTTGTCCTTCTAGAAACCTAATAAGGACGAGCACTTTACTTATGAATTTAGAGTGATCAATATTAATTTGGTTTTGATATATATTTTTGGATGTCGTCAGTTGATCTAGAGTTAGAAGAGGAAGAAAATATGTGATTGTTAATGATTGGTTACGTTGTTCATAGCCACTGGGGAAAGAAAACAAATATACCTCACCTTTTGTTGTACATAATTGGGAATCTTTTCTCATCGAGTGGAAGTAGGTATTGCAACCTCCTTTATCGAATTGCATGAGATTAGGCAACGAGTGAAGCAAAGGGATGTTGTGAGAGAAATGCATGTATAACTTCATGGATATTGTGTATAAGAGATAACTGTTAATGTTATTCTCCTTGAAACAAGAGATTTCATATGAATATTTTGCATTTAAAAGAACACAAAGTATCCATTTTCTTGAAAAAAATGGGTGCATATGAATATCGTTTGCATAAAACATTAGCCATGATATTATTTTGTAAGTACGGCATGGTAAAAGATAAATTATTTTTTCAAAGATTTTTCAAAATAATGTTTATGAATCGTTTGCTTAAAATATAAGAAACCATATTATTTCATGAAATATTACATATGAATTCTTGTGCATGAAATCATAAGATTCATGGTTATTTTCTTGAAATCTTGCATGAAAAGGTAAGAATGAACAACATTTTATTTAAAATTTGCATATGAATCTTGTGCATACAAGGATAAGAACCCATGCTAGTTTTCTTGAAAATATTATGTGTTGTTATACACAAAAAGTAATGGTTATATTGTGTTAGATTTCTTGAGAAAGCATATGTGTTCATATGCATCAGAATAATAGCTATGGTGTTAGATTCCTTTGGAAAAATGAATATGCATTTACATGCATCAAGGTAATAGTTGTTAGGATAATTTATTTTGGAAGAAGAATATGAATTTACATCCAAAAGATCATAGCTAATTTTAAAATATGGGTATTTTTCTTTCGGAAAAGAATATGTTTTTTCAAGGAAATAATGATTAGTGAGATGTTCCTATTTGGAAGGATTTACTTCTTGTGTGAAGAGATGGTGATACCCATGTCTGCTTGTTGAATTGTTATCATGTTATTTTGAGCAGAAGTAGAGTATAACTATTTCCCTTTCTCATGATACATTTGAAGTAGTGATTATTCAACATGCATTGGTAATCTTTATGTATTTTACTTTAGACATGTGATATTTGGATGGATAGACATGTGTTATAACCATACACATGTAAAAACAAATAGAAATATTTTAGTAGTTGCATGCCTTCAATTTATGCACATGTGGTGTCAATAAAAGAGGTATGTCACAATACTTTGTATACATTTCATTTATATACATGAAAAGATATTTGTGCCATAACTAGTAAATATTTATTATTCCTTTGATAAATATTCTATATAATCATGGGGCTATAGTTTGTTTACGATAGTAATTGTAGGAAAGGATTGTGAATTATGCAAATGATGGGTTATATTTAATGTTATGGTAGGAAATTAACTAATGATCCATGAAGATTGACGGAATGCCAACAATAAGATAATCTACTACAGGGAATAGCTAGGCCACAAAGACACAATGTTTGAGGAATTATGGGTTAATGATATCATGATTAATGTAGTAACTTCTAACTAGTTACATTGGATTTAAGATGGTATTTAATTCTAAAAGAATTCACAATGGTCAAGGGATGGAATCCATTCGTGTCAATGAGTGAGGGTTGAATACCCTCACGAAATATTTAATAAAATAAACATTTGTTGGTTTTTTCCTTTGGGTTTTCTAGGGTATATCAGTGTCCATTTATGTGATTTCATCTTATGTCATTTTTATGTATTGCTATATTGCATGACGTTGACACTTACATCATCAAATATGTGATTAGCTAGCCTAATAAAATGGGTAATGATAATGATGTAAGATTACAACAAGGAGATTTATTTTAATATGTTGCAACAATGTTCGTTACATAATGGGACTTGCTATTCCATTTCTAAAGTTAATCTATGTAAGGATGATGATTTTATATAATGGTCAGTTAAGGAATATGGAATAAGTGATTGGGAATTCTTACATGCTAGTAAATCCCGTGAAAATTTTCTAATCCTATGTATTTTTACATCAGGTCTATAGGGAATGTTACAAGTGGTATCAAATAAAAATGTTGCATCACAAGAAACGTTTTAGGTTCTATAAGAATGAAGAGCATAAGTATGATGCTAATGGATACAAATTCTGGTATGATGCTAACAAAAATATCATGGCATATATGTAGTAGACTGCATTTCATATGATATGTATGATGGTGTTAATAATTAGATTGAAGAATGACGAGTGTAATACCTATTCTAAAGAATAAATGTGCTCATGGTATTTGAGTCCTTATGTAGATATAAGAGAATAATAAATTTTGTTGCATTGTTTGTAGCTAAATCATGACCAATTTTGAATAGTCAAACCATAATTAGTGATCGTGTGAATTAACTACCAGCTTTTCCATGCATACTCATATGATAATTTTTTGTGCATTTAAATAAAAGTGTTTATAATTATAATGAATTTCTTATAAGAAAAGAATGATCGCATGTGTTGTTTTGGGTGAGAAAGAAATAACGTAGAAAGGTTGGAATTTTCCTTGAAAAGGATAACAGAATGTTTTAGAAGAAATTACGGAACCCCTTTGAATATTGAGTATAAACAACAAGTCAAGTACTAGGTCTTGACTGTAATCACTAATTTTCAATCGAGTCTTGTCATGGATTTTGATTGCGGCTATGATGCTTGGAAGCATTGATTATTTAGCATATTACACTACCTTTCATGAATTAGTACTGCATGACTATAAGTTCTTGAATGTTACAAAAAACTTAAATCATGATAACAATAGTGTCTTTAAGTATATTAATTTAATAGAAATGCATTGTGGCTTTGCATATGAAATGAGAGAAGCCGAGATTATCAATAATGTACTGAAATGCATGAGATGAAATAGATTATGTATGTTCTACCAACAAAATGAGAGAACTAGTGGTAATTAGATGTTGTTGATTAGGTTGTTTTTTAAAACTTCATGGCTCCACAAGATGAGGATTCAATGGTAATATTAGTTGGTATACATTATACATATAACAAATATGTTAATTTTAGAAATTCATCGAGTGCACGTGAATAATGTGGTGACACTACATATTAAACCTAACCAGTTAAGTCCATTATGTTGTGGACATGTGGTGTCTTCATTTACACCATTAAATAAAAATATGGATAGCATTTTGAATATTTTGGCATTTCTAATTTCTTTAACCAAGAGAAGTCTATGTGATTAACTACAATTTAGTAAAGTTGCATAACGTTTGTTGATTACATACATATGTGTAAATGAAATTTCATATTTCATGAGTTAAAAATATGGTGAATGACAATGATTGAAATAGAAACTGTATATCTTTTAAGATATTTTATTCCCTTAACTGTTGTTTTGGAAAACATCCTTGTGGAAAAAATTGTTTTAAGGTTTCTTGGATGGAGTGTCTCGAAGATGTATCCTTGATTGTTATGCTGATTATTAATGCACTTAAATGGTTTATGAAAAATTAGTAGGACCAATATCTTTCTACCTTGTTGAAGTATTGAGAACGTTAATGCATGTGCAAAGTGAAATGAATCTTGAATATATTAGATGTGATAATTTGTAAATAACAATATTTTGTAGAAGTTATAGTTTTATCAAAAGCAATTGTCACCAATATTGTTATATTAATTAAGTAGAGTTAGCTTAATATAAGAAAAAAAATGTCACTAAAATGCTTGTACCGTCGAACATAAGAACTAGTGAAAGGTAACATGTTACAATGTGATTTGTAACTACAAATGTGAAGGTATAATTGTTTACCATTATGATATGCAATATTTGTGCATATAAGATACACTGTTTTTTTTCTAACTAGCATATTGATTATTAAGTGGAAAATTTTATATGAATACCAATCATATAACATGAGATGTCAATAATGATTTCCTGCCAATTTGCTTTTATAAACTATGGGACCCACATTTACTATCAAGTATGAACACATGGTAAATGTTCTTTCTGCTTTAATATTAATGTGCATATATTCAGTTATGTAAATTATAGTGGAAAATATGTTAAAAGAGAATTTCACATCTCATATAGTTATAAGATAGTTTGCAAAGGCCCAAGGAGGGCCATGGCCAAAAGTAATTACTTGCATAAATCTCCTCTCCATAGGGATATATCATTTCAGTAAGGGAAAATGGTTGGCAAAGATGGTGAGAAGGGGAGAGATTGAGGAAACCCAGTTGATTTTGGATCCTATTGGAGGAGGTCCAAAAGAGTTAACATTTGAGCTAAAATCCCCCATGACAGGACATTGCCAGAGGAATAGGAAACACACTGGCAACAAGAATCTTATGTTGGACCAAGTGTAGTGATTGTAAAGGGCATTGTACCAGATGTGAAATTGTCTCAATCTAAGTAGTGGAAACTAGTTCTCATTGGTTGAGAGGAACATTCTTTTGCCCATTGTGGTTTTCTTAGTAGACCAAGTTAACTAACCAAGTAAGTGATCTGTTGAAATGAATTTTATGTATGTTTGTGTAAGAATTTTTTGTACATATTAACAAGAAAGGAGCTTAGCACTAAGGGAGGATATACTGAAAGTGTAGTTCTTCTATTGTTTTACTAGTCTTATGGATGTCTATAGTAGTGGCTAAGACAATATGCGCTTTGTGCAGTTATGATTACTTTGATCATTTTTTTATGATTAGAGAGGTGTATGTCTTCTGAATAATTGTAGAAGTACTATCATTAAAATATCACCTCACATTGCATAAACAATTGATATTTGAAAATTTGGTGATTAAAAGTAATCTGATTGAATTGAGAAATATTAAATATATATTTTGGTTGTACTCATGGGGTACATTCCATGGATGTTTTTAAACCACCCAAGGTGCTTCCTATTGGGTTGATAAACCACTCATAGAGTTCTTTCCATAGCTGATAAACCACATATAATATAAATATTGTGTGGAATGGCCATGGTTTCTAGGAATGCTAACATGTAATAACAAGTTGTTATGAAAACATTAATTTTTTTTTACAATAGTTGAAGGGTTAGAAGTAAAAGATATTTATGATTATTGATACACATTATTGTTTTAGATGTTCATACTTTTTGGAAATAAAATACTTTTTTGGAAGGGGAATGACCCCCTTTTTTGTTGTTCTGGTTGTAGAACTATCATGACTAGAGATAGATGTCATGAATGAAATATGATTGTGAATGATAAAAGTAATGTAAATATAAAGATAAATTACCAGTGAGAGATAAAGATTGGATGTAAATATAATGATAATGATATGAACACCTAGGACGTTGTTATCTTTAGGGGGTGCATGTAATATCCCTAAAAGACAAGAAAATTTAATAACATGAAAATATTATGGAATTAAAATGTTTTTCAATAATCCAAAATAGTTAGTTTTCAATGAGTTGATAGCATGAAGAAGTAATAACTTTGTATGAAACCCTAGCTTTGAGTAAATGGTTGCAACTACCATTTAGGTTATCGCTATAATTATTTTCTTGATTATGGATCTATAAGATAATACGAGGAAAAAACCATTTTAATTTCACTTTTAAAAGAATGAAAAAACCCACACAACAAACTTGCAACCTACAAACTCACATACTCACTTGATTTCCCAATATATGTTACAGGGAACTATGAAGTGAAGCAAGAGGAGAAGAATACATTTGCTTTCATTTGGATGAATTGTGACTATTTATAGACAAGACAAAATCACAAAAATAAAATGCTTGAGTTATAGAGGAAATGGCTTTTGTCCATGTGCGTATTTTATGTTGGATGCAGCTGATTGTTCTTGCGTTAGAAGAGGAAACAAATGTGTGATTTTTAACTTACGTTGCTCATAGCCACTTGAACCAAGAAAAGAAATATATCTTTCCTTCGTTTGCATGGAAATGGGAATATTGTCTCATCAAGTAGAAGAAGATATTGCAACTATAATTGTCTAACTGACTAAGTGTAAGCAAGGAGGGAGGAAAAATAAAATTATCCGAGGAATGGATGTAGAACTTCGTGGATATTGCACATATGAGATAATTATTAATGTTAATTTTCTTGAAAGAAGAGAATGGATACAAATCTTTTGCATTTGAAAGAAAAGAAAGTGTCCATTTTCTTGAAAAAAGGGGGGCACATATGAATATCGTTTGCATAAAAGATTAGCCATGTTATTCTCTTAGAAATAGTGCATGGTAAAAGATAAATTAACTATTTCTTACTTTGGAAAATAATGTGTATGAATCCTTTGCATAAAATATAAGTAACCATATTATTTCTTGAAATATTACATAGGAACTCTTGTGCATGAAATGATGAGAGTCAAGATTATTTTCTTGAAAGCTTGCATGAGAATTCTTGTGCATGAAAGGGTGAGAATCAAGGTTATTTTCTTTAAAAATTTCATATGAATCTTATAAATATAAGGATAAGAACCCATGCTATTTTTCCTGAAAAATTGTGTTCGTATATATAGAAGTAATTACTATTGTGTTAGATTTAATAAGAAAGAATATGTGTTCATATGTCGAAGAATAATATGGGGATTCACTCAATGAACCTTTGACATATCACATGCGTTCTTGGCATATTAAACAATACCCTAAATTTGACTACATATTGGAAAATACCTTTAAAAATCATATTATTTAACCCTCTAGCAACACAAACTCAATTCACATCCCCAATTTAAAAACCCCCAACTTTCACTAGATATTAGAGGTATCCATTTTTTAATTAACAATTTTATACCCTTTATATTTTTTATTAACTTTAAGCTTCATTATTTATAGATACAATTATAAAGACCATTTACCCCCTATATATCCCCAATATATTATTTCATTTTTTCCTCAATAAATATCCCCCAATATGAATGCACGTGATATGGTATTGCTTCCCCACTGAAGCCCCCATAAAGAATAATAGCTATGGTGTTAGCTTCCTTTGGAAAAATAATATGTGTTTACATATATCAAGGAAATAGTTGTTAGGCAAATTTCTTTTGGTAGAAGAATATGAATTTACATGCAAAATATCATAGCTAATGTGCTAGTTTCTTTTAAAAATACGGGTAGCTCGGATAATTGTTATTTTGGAAAAGAATATGCTCTGTGCAAGAAAATAATAGTTAGTGAAGTGTTTGTATTTGGAATGATTTCTCTCTTCTTCTGTGAAGAGATGGTGTTGCCATAGAGGTTCTTTTAATTATTACCGTTTTCTTCTAAGCATAAGTAGAATCTAATCATTTCTCTTTCTCATGATAGATGTGAAGTAAGGATAAATGGGCATGTTTTGGTAATCTTTATGTGTTTTTATTTATACATGTAAAATATAGATAGATAAACAAGTGGCATAACCATACACATGTAAAAATAATACACGTACTATATGTCCCTTCAATTAATGCATGTGTGGTGTTAATAAAAGAGACATGACATGACTAAGTGTACATATCAATTTAAATAAATAAACTATAAATTATTATTTTTATGTTATAAATCATTTATGTGATTTTTGTTTTTTTTTTTTTACTTTCATAAAACATGTCTAATTAGATAATAATTGTGTTTTTTTTTTTGTGTCTATTTTTATATAATTAGTAATTGGGTTTTTTTTGTCTAATTTATTATTACTATAGTTTTTAATATTTGATTTTATTATAATTATTATTTATAAAAATTAAATGTAATTTTTTTCTTAAGAAATTAGAAAAGTAAATATTGGAAATTTAAATATTTATTAAAGTATAAATTTTCATTAATATTTTTTTTATAAATTATTTTAGTTATTACTCATTTATAAGTTACCGAAATAAATCCATTTGTATTGCTTTTTGAAAGCTAAAAACGCAAGGGAGAAAATAAGTTATCATTGAAAATAGCTAAAACCCAATTTAAATTTATTTATTTTTTATAGAAAAATTAATGAAAATGTTACCAATCTCTAGCAACAATGTGTATTGTTAATCTTTAATAGGTGATTAGTTTTTTTTTTTTTTTTTTTGTTTGAATAAAATTTGATAGGTATTAAAGTTAAATTTCAAATAAAGTTGATATAAAGAGATGAAAAAACATTTATTATGTTAATTTTATTATATTAGTTTTAAATGAGCGGTTTTTAGTGAGATTTTAGTGATTAGTTTTTTTTTTAATTTAAAATAAAATTTGATAGGTATAAAGTTAAATTTAAGATAAAGTTGATATAAAGATGAAAAAATATTTACAACGTTAAATTTTTATAGTACTTTTAAATTGAGATGTTTTTAGTGAGATTTTTTGGAAGTTTGTTTGGTGGGTTTTTTCGGTCTAATTTCTCTAAAATTTGGCAATAATTTATTGAAATCATAACTTTGATAAGTAACCCCTTCACAATATAAGTGCCTTAAGAGTTTTTAAGAGTGGTGAATGTATATAGAGTAAAAAAAACAATTTAAATAACACAAATCAAGATTTCACCTCAAAATTTTCGTAAATTCTCGTACCAGAAATAGAAAAAAAATGGACAAAAAACCGTTGTTTTTTAATATTATATTAATTTAAATTATATTAATATCTTCAAATTAATATATATATATATAATATTATTAATTATTAATTAAAATTATTTAATTTTTTTTTTGGAAAATTCACTCATATTGATTATTGAAAAAAATATTTTTAATTATATATATTCATATCCTAAAATATCCACAAGTACAAAAATATTCCCAAAAATCTGACAGTTAGACTAGGGCTCCAAAAAGAAACAACGAAATGGTAGTTGACATTTAGCATCTGTTTGTGTAGAAAACCCAATGAAATACACAAAATATTAACAAAAGAGAGAAGCCCCACAAAAAAAAGGATGATGTACTGTATCAGTATTTGAGCTTCACTAAAAGTGAAGGATGATGTACTGTATCAGTATTTGAGCTTCACTAAAAGTGAAATCATCGATCATCTGCGTTCCTGGTAGTGTATGAATCCAACTATATTTTGGCATGAGTTGAAAATGAGTTGTATCCAACGAGGGGTCATGTTTCGAGTGTCGTGCGGAGCATAATGCCAACGTTATAACGTCAGTTCATACAATTATATCAGCATTATATTATCCCTCAGAGATGCCATATTGTACATCCAGAGCCGGCTGTACATTACTTGTCTAAAAACATTTGCGGTGTAATTATAGGCAGCTAATCAACTCGATTGTAATGAAGAGCACAAAGATGTTACAACTATCCAAACTCAACAAAATCTCCTTCAAACTTATAAATAAGAGAGGTATTGGTGCAGTAGATGACAAAGAGAATAGATCCCGTGCGAATTTGTTTCTTGATTATAAACTGACTGGAACATTAGTGAACAGACTGCTGCAATTGAATTTTAAATGATAGCAAAAAAATGGAAATTCACTTACAAAATCAAGATAATGAAATGGTTGTGGGCAGCAACAAAATAAGGAATTGCAGCTGAAGTTCATGAAGCTCCAGGAAAATTGAGTAGAATGGAGGATTTTCAGAATGCATCTACCAGCTACAGTGCTCCATAGCCAAAAAAATATGTTGTTAGATCTCAATAAGCTTGGCGAGCACAGGGATAGCCTCATAGACATTTCTGATTAGTGGAAAAATGAGCTGGGAATTTTGCGTCTCAAAGGGCCAAATATGTAATGTTTACGCCTGGATAGATTTTTTTTTTTCATATGAAGTTTATGAACGAATTGTGTTTTTTAGGATAGATCAGGACATATCAGCAAACCTAGATGAACAGTGTTGTACTTCGGGGTCATCCACCTGCATTCCTAGCATAGATTTAATATAGAAAACTATCATTTTCGTAAAGAAAAAATATCAGCGTTATACTTATACGTGATTCTGCTTTATACAAATTTCATATAAAAAATATCATTGGAGTTAAAAAAATGCTAGCTTAAATATTTAATTTTATTTACGCTTTATATATAAATATTTTTACAGAAATGTTTATATAGTTTAAATAAGTAATTACATTAAAATTTATTATGTTACGTGCTACAATTGAAATAACCCCAGTTAACACTTTATATATAAATATAAAATCAATTAAACTTAATTTTAAAATTCATTTTAATTTTGTAAAAACAATTATAATCAATTAAAAATATTGAAAATGCTTTTAATAAGCATTAATAATAATTAATATACACTTGCCCCGGGGTGTAACAAAGGAAGTGAAGAGGGACCGAGGCGATGGAATCAGGAAGGGAGAGAAAGAGGACAAGTGGGGGAATGGATAGACGAGGGAAATGAAGTGAGCAGACAAGGAAGGAGGTAGGTGGATGAGCAGAGCAAAGAAGGTACAAGCCCCGATTGAATGAGGGTGGTGACAGATGAACATGACAGTGAAGAGGGAAGCGATGTAAGAAGGTGGCGGGCAGAAGGATGTCAGCAAGTGGCAGGATGAGAACAACATGTATATGACAAGAGCAATTAGGAGCAAGTGAGGATAAATGCAAGGAGGTGGCAGCGAGGACACGGGGTCATCATTCTGAGCTGACGATGTAGGGATTAGCGCAGGGAATAATGACAGACAGGTGGCAGCAAAGGCAAGCAGCAGGAAGGGGAGAGGCATAAACCATAAGGGTGATCAGGGCATAGTTAGATGCATGCAGAAGACGGAGACGAGAGTTGGATAGAGGAAAGGTGGTCGAACAATGACCCTCCAGCCTATGGACGAAAGCAGCATCAAACATGCAAGTTGGTATGTAGTTCCTCTGTTCCGTAACCTTGTAAGGCTCAGAATGAATATCTGTAGGAATATAAGAAATCTTATAAGGAAAAGGAATCACTGAGACAAGGAGGTACCTAGACCCTCCTGTGACCTTAGTTTGGAAAAAATAGTAGAAATGCTTATGAAAAACTGGGGTAGGAAGCTAAGGTGCGATGGACTAGAAACCAGAATGGGAGAGGTCTACACCATGGCAAAAGCTTGAAATAAAATCAGATAGAGTGCGACTCTAGTCACCCATGTAGGAAACTATGGGAGGAAACCATAAGGTAACAAGGAAGCACCTCAGAGAAGAAAAAGAACAGAGAAAAAAGAGAACCAAGGAAACAAAAAACCTCTAGAGGAGGAATATAGGGCCAGCACCTTGAGGGAAGACATAGCCAAACCAGAGAGGCCCTAGGAAGAGAAGAACATAAAACCCACCTTACCTGGGGAAGAAACCATGAGGATGCCGAGGACAGGAAGGTCGCTGCCGACTGTTACCGTGAGGAAAAAATAGTAAGAGATTCAAGAAAGGAAAGAACCCATAACATGGAGAGGACTGGTGACATTACGAAAGAATTTTCCAAGGAAACAAATTCCAAAAATAGAAGGGATAGCAAAAATGAAATAGGTAAATGGGAAATTGTTTTGTTTTACTAATATAATTCTGATAAATGTAATGACTATGTGATAAGTCTCACCTCACACTACACCCAGCACGGTGAGGAAGACAAAGAACAATGAGAAAAAGATAATTACATGTAGGCATGGAGTAAAATGGCACCCAAGAGAGGCAAGCGAGATAAAAAGATGGAAGAAGGGACAAGCGGTTCGAGCAAAGAACAAAGGAAAAGAGGGAGAAAGTCGGGTAGTGAACATATGAAAACCCTTATTGACGCCTATATGGCAGGGAACTCGCCGGACATCAGAACCCAAATTGTTGGTTGAAAGAGAGAACTTAATGACAGTATCAAGAACTAGGACAACGCCGTGGAGGAGTGAGAAAGTATGATTCCCGATCTAGGGAATTCTCGAAGCCGTCACTCCCTCCTCAAAAAAACAATACAACGGTATTGGGTAATGAAGAATGTGGTGGCACGGGCCATGACCCTGAACTGAGAACAAGCAGCGTGGCAGAACAAAGGCAAAGGAGAGTACCAAGAAAAAGGATCCAGTCAGGGCTGAACTACTCAGGGAAATAGCAACAATTCAGATACAGATCTACATAAATAACTTTCCCTTGGGAAGAATTGAGCAGACACTGCAAGATATGAAGAGGAGCGAGATGCTTGGTTCCAATACCAAAGCGTCGGCCCCAGTAATATCCTCGGACGAGGATTGAGGTAGCGGTCTAGTACAAATCTGATAAAATTTTGATGAAATGCTTTCACTTATTTAATATGTTTAATCTAAGTAGTAGTATAGACAATAAAGACAATGTTGCTAGATGGATAGCAAAAAACCTTTTCAAAATTTGGACATGTTTTAATGCACAAAGGTGGCTATTTGATTTCCTTTGAAGAGGTAAGCTGCATCGAACAAATAGAAGTTTTTATTTTGGAAAATTAATATAAATAAAGGAAGCACCCCTAAATTTAAAAAAAAAAATAATTAACATACACTTAAACCATGGTGAAGTTTAATTGTCACGTGTTTAAACTCTAGATATACATATAATTAATATAGTAAAGTAGTAATAAGGTACGATAACTCACATTATAGTGTATGGTATCCTTTAAAGGCTTTATTGTTTTTTTTAAATTAAATCTCACTCAATGCAACATTTATATAAATAATCATATAAAATAAATAAGGGATAAACATTGATAAATCTAATAACTATAAAGTAATATATATAAATTAAATTAGTTCATAAGCATAAATAAATTTAATATTATTAAGAAAATTAAAATTAAATCAACCCACTATTACCAACGAAATGGCGCTTACATTATCAATTTGCTAAATAAATCCCTTCATTCACTATTTGAAATATTATATAAAAGTAAGTGTTAAATTTTATTTTATCCAAATTTTAAATATATAATTAAAATGAACATGCTTTTATATTTTTATAATTGAAATAATTTTGTGTCTTGGTTAAATAAATTCCAAATTCTTCTCCGTGGTTGTGATTATTTTAAATTTTATAAAATAAGTGTTTAAGTATTTTTTCAAAATACTATTAATAATTAAAATAAATATTTTTAAATTTTTATAATTAAAATAATTTTATATTTATTTATAATTTTAATTTATATAATTAAATGTATAGATATGTTCTATTTTAAAATAATGGATTATAATTTAAATTTAATTATCAATAATTATTAGGTGCATGTTAGGGATATGATTTCCATTAAACATTTTAGAATATTCATAATTGTATATACCAAGTAATGGTTGACATTTATTTATAAAGTAGTTATGTTTCTTTTACTATTTTAATTAAATTGACTAATTACAAAAAAATGTCATGTGAACAAGTGTACTATGGAGTGAGATATCTTTTTTATGGGTATGTGGTATGGATAAGCCTTAGTATTGACACACTGTATTGTAACAAAGTTTATTTATAAATTAAGAATCTTTACTTTAAAGTAGAGGCAATATGGAGTATGTGTTTTGATATTTATTATGCATTGATGCCTATCCCCTTTACAACCTATTTAATGTATATGATTCGTAGCGATTTATTTTAATTATTAACAATTATTAGTTGGATGGTAGAAATTTAACTTCCACATAATATTTTAGAATATTTATAATATCATACACAAATCAAAAGTTAAAATTTATCACCAAAATAGTGTTTTGGGCTTGAAGATTGATAATTCATGGCATTTGCTCATAATATTATCACAAAACCTCTTTATAAATTGAAAATTTTTATTATAAATAAATATATTATTTTACTATTTTTAATATATTAATATTTATTTAATATCTATCCCTATTTAATTTAATTTATATAATTTGAAATGGGTATTCCAGGATACCTCATCCATTCAAAATTCAAAATCGCTGTTTTGCCAAAGATTTTGACTAAAAAATAATTTTAGATTTTTCATTGTCCATGAAATATTCCCCATCCCATGAAAGCAGGTCTGGATTTTCATACCTATCTCATCAAAGTAGTTTGGAATTTCAACGCGGCCCGCGTGTGAATCTTATCCAAGTAGATTAGGAATATCGTCCGAGGCTATCTTCTACGTGGTGAGCGGAGTAATGTTTGAAGTTGAGTCTAGTTTTAGAGTTGGAGGTGCAATCGGCACTCATTTAATTTAAATCTTCAGCTATAAGCTGTGAGGGAACAACGCGTCCCGCGTGTGAATCTTGTCCAAGTAGGTTCGGAATATCGTGCGAGCGCTATCTTCTACGTGGTAAGCAGAGTAATGTTTGAAGTTGAGTCTAGTTTCAGAGTTGAAGGTGCAATCGGCACTCATTTAATTTAAATCTTCAGCTATAAGCTGTGAGGCAAAAAGTGTTTGAACTTGAGCGCTCTAGTTATCAGTCCAATTCGGTTTAGTTTTTTGATGTTAAAAGTGTTGGCTATTCATTTGGGGTAGTTATTAATCTTAATGCTAGTTGAACATTAAACTCTTAAAAAAACTATTCAATCTATTCTCATCATAATTTAAAACTTATCCAATTTTAATATATAGTTATCCATCAACCTAAGAATTTTTTTACACATATCTACAAAACAATATTCAATTACGAAACAATAGTCAATTCAATGAAAAAAATATTATTTCAAAATGCACATTATGTTTACCTATAAACACATTTAACAAACACATCCAAACTCTATTCATGATTTTATAGCTAGTCAACTGCACATGCCTTCTTTTACATGAATTACTAATGAATTTAAGTCCAGATACAACATAGAGCAACTCTGAATCTAAGTCTAGATACGAGTTAGGTGAAAGCTCCTTTTCTTTTTCATAAGAGATCTCCTCATTCAATGCATTGTCCTGCCATGGTACGCTAATATTGTAGTAAGCTTTTTTTAGGTCTAAATTTTTAAAATTTCTCTCTTCTTCATTTTTCTCTCTTTTATTATCTCTATTCCAGAAAGAAGGAAAAAAAATTAATATGATTTTTTCAATAATTTTTTTATAATATCGATAACAAAAACCTAAATTCATAAAATTTATAACGAAAAAAAACCTAAATTCAAAACTAATATGTTATAAAAAAATTTGAATGAAGATGAACAAACTATAATTAAAATTAACAAACTATAACTAAAACAGGATTAAAATTAATTTCTTCCCATATAATTGATTTCTCTATAATAAATTATAATTAAAATTAACAAACTATAATAAACTATAATTAAGACAGGATTAAAATTAATTTCTTCCCATATAATTGATTTCTCTAGATTATAAAATAGCGTACAATTGTAATACCTTGCATTTTATTTGCCCTATGATTTTGCGAGAGGCCATTTTGTTTACGGAGGAAGCAAGTTATAAATCCTTTTTAACAGTTGAAACTCTTTGACCTGGCGTTGCTCCAACTATTTAAGAGCAGATGTTGGGTGCTACCATAATCATATTCCTTTCAAGATCTCCAGAGATCCCGACATTTCCTCCGGACCAGACAGACAAATATTTGTTATTTATAAAGTCGTAAAATATAGAAGAATAAAGAGTTTAGTCACATGGAGTTGTTATTACATGTATAAATATAATGCTGATGATAGATGCTTTAGTGAACCAGTGTCTCCGTCATTTACGCATATCCACATAGGTTGGTTTTATGTATATATGTTTGAAGTACCTGTGAAAATACCGTGTTTTCCAACGATATAGGAATGTGATTGACGATATAGGAATGTGTATGGTGCGTGTACTTACAACTCGGAGACTCTGCTATCCAGAAATATTGACAATTTTATCAGTGAGGGTGTTGAGCCGTTGCTTCGCCCTGCAACGACATATGTGAGACTGAAATAATATTTACTTTAGCAGTGGAAGATGCAGACGCTTTTTTTTATAGGGAAGTTACCGGTCACAAACATTGAACCTAGTTATGCGCAAATAAGTTCGGATTTGGAATAAGGTCGACAATATAGTAAAACCTTGCCAATTATTTATATAACGTAAGACATTAGGCGGTGATTATGTTGCGAACGCACTTGTTTAAGAATCTGCAGCGGCTTTTGCACACTGGAATCGTGATCATAGAAGGATGCGCTTTCGCGAAGGGTACCGTGAAATTCAATTTTTTTAATAACGAAGTTATATAAATTATAATTGTTAGTTAATGAGGATAAACAACAAAAACACTTTTTAACGGAGTTGTCTATAATGCGACTTTTTGGAGATTCCGGTGACAGAATCCGGCGGAAGAAACGAGGTTAAATCTTGATTTTTAGCAGTTAAAATGGTTTTTTAACTGCATATTTGGATTCAGCGCCCTGGAAAACCCCTGGGAGCCATTGATTATGCAGAAACTAGCTATCAAACTTGGGATTCCAATGAACTGCTGCCGGATTTTGACCGGAAAAATCCGCCAAAAAAGCTTTCAAAAAGTCGCCTTATAGACTACTGCCTTTTTAAATCCTACAAAGTTATTATAATAAGGAAAAAATTGATAAAAATTAATTAAATTTTAATTTTATTTAAAATAGTGTAACATGTATTCACTCGATACATTAGGAAAAAAATTGGATATTGATAATTACGGTATGCAAGCCATAACGTAAATTTAGGGGACAATGAATGCTCACATAATTCCTAGCACTTAGATGGTATGAAAGACTAATGTTAAGTGATAGGTTTAATTGGTTTTTCAATGCTTTACAGCTTTGATGTCATTTACTATGTTTAAGAGCAACATGAGGGACTTTGCTCATCCAACTTTTACACCTAATGTGGATGTATGCCTTCTAGAATTTTCTTGTCAAGCCACGAGTCGAGCGTGCCGAGCGGGTGCATTCAATTGATGGGTCGGCGAGAGTTGGCACGAGTGCACGATAGGCGAGCGACAAGTTGGGTGGTTGAACGACGAGTTGAGGGCGCATGTGAACAGTGCGACGAGTCGACCGAACAAAGGAAACGTGTGACGCGAAGTCATCTTGTGAAAATGACTAAGTGTTGTGTGGTGGAAAGTCTATATGTGGGGCCGGTGTCACACATGGGCGCCCACACTATGGGCCGACACGAATTTGGGGTGAGTTGGAAAACATCGTGTGTTAGCTTGCTGAGTCGATGCGCCAAACAATGGGCCAACCTCCATATAAGTAAAGCATTGGAGTCGTGGCAAAAGGCATCAATTGAAGTTTCCAAGTGTTCATGCAAGCTGGAGGGAAAGTTAACTTGGAGAGGACTGAAATTTGGCAAAGTGCAGGCAAACTCTTGGGCCAAAGCACTGAGCTGGGGTAAATGCAGAAAACAGAGCCGGAGGTCGTGCGAAGGTGTTCAGGCGAGGGCCTGCGAGGGTGTCGGGCCAAACGACCGAGCGAGGGCGTAAAAGGGTGTTTGTCTGAACGACCATTCGGGCGAGGGCGTACAAGGGAATTGGGCCGAACGACCGGGCAAGGGCGTCTGAGAGCATTTGTCTGAACGACCATTCAGGTGAAGTCGTGCGAAAGCATTCAGGCAAGGGCGTGCGAGGGCGACGAGCCGAATGACTAAAAGGCCGAAGTCATTCGAAGATGTTCGGGCGAAGTCGTGCGAAGTAGTTTGGGCAAGGATGTGCAAGGGCATCGAGCTGAAGAACTGAATGGGCGAGGTTGGTCTGAACGTCTGAATAGGCAAGGGTATGTGAGGGCATCCGCCTAAACATGTTGAGGGTGTTTGTCTGAGTGACGTGCTAAACAGTGCGACGATGAGCAAAGTGCAATGGGTGGAAGTATCCTTGGGCACTCCAAATGGTGGTTCGGGTGGACCGAACAATGCAGGCTGACTTGCACAAGTTCAAAGATATTGTACCAAGGAAAATTGTGGTTTCCTACAAAGACTATAAAACTAAATATTTTGTGAAGTATTGATATTATCAGGCAAACTCATATTTCAGGGAGTTGCCCCTCCCGGTTTATTATCTGTTGTGCATTTATGTTAAAAGATAATAATGATGAATGATGTATGAATGTTTCTATTGTGCTAATGAAAGTATACTTAGGAAAGTTGAAAAATAAACTAAGTATAGAAAGTAGGTGTAGTCCACAATTGCAAGTATTGTTAAAAAGAAAGTGGTCGATGGTGCCACACCTCCTGTAGTGCGGTTGGAAGAATACCACCAGTGTAGGGGCCTATGTTATAGAAATATTTGGGAATTGCAACCCCAATCACATAAGTCCATAAACCAAGGGCTTCTAAACCCCTATAAGTGTTGTTTCATACCCTAAAGGATCAAGGTCAGCTAATTACATAATTTCCCAAAAGTTTTCCCGGAAAAACTGCTTAGAACTGGTCAAAATTGAACCAATAGACTGCTCCATGTTGAGGGTGCGATGCATCTCACTTGTTACACACAAAGGGTAAGATGCATACTGAAAATCCCTTTTGTAGGGTGCAATGAGCGAGAGAAGACAAATGGCAGAGGCAGTTTGCTAGGTGGAAACTCAGAGAATATTCTAGAAACTACTTATATGACAATTGCCTCTCTGAATTCACCCAGGGATGAGTAAGAGATCATGAAATCTCCAAGTGGAACCAAGAACTATTAGTGAAATGACACTAATCAAAACCCCAGAAGCTGACTTACCCCCTGCAAATATCTATATATGGATCCTTCATCCTGGAGATCCAAAGGCTGGAATTTTCTATTTTGTAAGGAAGTGCTGTTGGTTTCTCTGTAAGACATTGTATTGTTGGGTGATCTAGCTTTCCATGAGGTGAAGAGGGCTTTCATGCAGGGAGGATGGAACCGGATTAGATAGTTGGGTTGTAATCCTCTCTTCTATTACCTCTATCAATAAAAAAATATGAGTTTTCCTCCATATACTTGTATATTTCTGAATCTTGTATTTATGTATGCATTTGTATAGTTAATATACATCTGATTCTACATTGTTTATGGTTATAGATCTCTATGCTTTGATGGTATTTTGTTGCTTTGACTCTATAGGTGTTCTTTGAAGTGGGACAAGTGAGAAAGGAGTGGTGAAAGATCTATCAAAGGAGAGAGGAAACAAGCAAGGAGCCAAGTGAAAGACTAAGGTTGGTGCTATCTACTTCTCTCTCATCTATCTCTGGTAAAGGAAAGCACAAGTTACTTTGAATTGCTTGTTTCTAAGATAGCTACCCGTCTTAGTGGGACTAGCAGATCTGAGTAGACACTAGTTTCGTAGAAACAAAATGGCGACTCCGTTCGGGAGCGAATAGTTTGTTTGTTTGTTACTATTGTTTGCTTTATAAACTATAGAGAAAGGCTGAAGTTAAACTAGCTAGCCTTCGAACTGCTTTTTCTATACAGCTGCAAAGTAGATCAATGCTGCTTCAGTCAATCTCCGAGTTGGTTTATGAACTGAACATCTGACTTGCAAACATCCTAAGAGCCCTGGTGGTAGCTCAATAAACTCATTAGGTCAGCCCCTATACTTTGTGTTCACTACCTATCATAAGCTCAGCCTAAATCCATGAACATAGCTACAAACTGTGGGTGAAAACCAAGCTCAGTCTCATCCCTGGACCATCGCACTATCTCTCACTATCAGTCTGGATGCATCACACCTCTTGTGTGCTGCAGGTGAGATGCATCCTTGTTTCTCTTCAAGACAGGTGCGATGATTGAGTGAGACTGTTCCTGTCTCTAGATTTTGGTTTTTTCTTCATTGTTTTCAGCTCTATTCAGTAGTTTTTGTAGCCTATGATCAGTATATCACTATTGGAAATCTCTTCCTTTACATTATTCAGCCTCCATTGATAAGGAATTGTGAATTTTTTTTATGTATTTTTCATCATTTACAGTCCTCCTTTGCAAAAAGTACCTTAATCAAATTGTCATCTTTTGATTTTAAAGTTCCGCAACTGTCGTTTTCAATCAAGAAAAGAGTGTCGTAAAGTCTTCCTCTTTTAGATAGTCAATCACTCTTTCACCATTGTATTTGATTTGAATTATCAATTCTTTGAAGTGTCAGAAACAGTTTTCGATTCGAAAGTGAAAGTGTCGTCTTAGTCTTCCCTTCGTTTTTGAAAAGAAATTGCTAAAGTATTGCTTTGAGGAAAAGTAATTCAGATCTGTACTTAGTTTTCTTTTTGTCATTCTCACATTAAGAAAGCGCAAAAAAAATACATGCATATGCATTTGCATTTAGACTGCATGAAAAAATTGATTTAAGAAAAGTGCATTTAGTGTGTGCTCTCTGCTTTATGTTGAAATAATTTTACTCTTCTTTCCTTAGTAGCTAGGATTTTCATTGCTAAAAGAAAATAAACGATTGTTTATCATCTTAGATTGCATCTTTAGGAATTGTACATCTACATCATGTGGTGAACTTTGAAAGGCAAACTTGTTAAGAAAGATCAACTGTAAAATAAACCTCAATGAACATAAAAACGTTTTGGAACCTAACGCACAACATCTAGAAGTCTAAGCTAAAGATATATTCTGGTGTCGTAAAGCCTAGTAACTACCATTTTCATCGTAGTTTAGGTGATTCCTCCTCTTTGATACGACAAGTGCTAGTACGGACTTGTGCTCCCATGTACCATCAAGTATATATTGGGAGACCATAATAGGGTGATATCCTTTATCCTTAGGAAGCTGTGTCTGCTGCCCTATCGATCGAAATGCACTGAACACAACATTCGAGAAGATTAACTACCGTACGTAAAGTCCTTGGTAATTTCTCTATAATTTACCACCGAGGTGTATATTGCAGTTTTCTGATTGGTTTGATAATCCCTCTGTCTAGATTTCGAGAGTAGTCACCTCCATTCCTTTTCGACTCCTGAAAAGAAAAGTTCCATCTAAGCACTTGTCACTTCAGGCTCATTAAAAATCGAAGGCAACTAGAGTCACCTTTATCTTTTTCTCGACTCTTAAAAATTGAAAAAGCAAGTTGTGTCAAAGCATCATAAAATTTATTTTATTCATAATAACATCATTGTTCCCTCGTTGGTCTTAGGTTGAAAAAATGGAGTCCACCAATCAAGGATTTCCTCTTAGGGGGAATACTAGTCCTTTCTCTTCATGGCGAGATATTGGTGCCCCTTATATGGCTACATTGTCCCTTCCAGGATTGACAATTGGCCTGCCAGTTTGGCTATTCCTGACCTTTGTCGATCAAAACACCATGATTCCTCACCAATCAAATCAGCAACCAGATGATACTAAAGTTGCTCCCCCACCTTCCAGTTTGTTTGTTTCTCCCTCTCCTTCTTCCTCTTCGCTTGGTGAAACTAGTAACACTAAAAACCAAGTAACTAAGAAGAAGAAGAAAGAGAAGGAGAAGAAGAAGAAGAAGCTAATGGTGAAAGGGTGCAACCATGCATTGTCTAGAGAAAATCCACCCACTACACCATCCAAACCCAAATCTCCATGTGTCATTTGGAAAGGAGACCACTATCATCAAGGTTGTCCTTGCATCCCACGGATCTTGAGAGACTGGTCTCCCCATTTTCACAATCCAGTGTCTTCAACCTCTGTCGATCATGTTGAGAGTACACCATCAAATAGAAAAAATGAAGTTAATGGACAAAAAGGAGGATCAAAATTTCCTTGTAGGATGTGTGACAGCGAACATGCCCTCCACCATTGTCCCTTCCTGGACAAAGCTAAAAGAGTCTTGGATAACTGTCCCGCTTCACCGCAGCGAATTCCTCTTGGATACAAGAAACTCTTACCTAGTCCATCGCTAGTTGAAAATTGAACTGAGACATCTCTGTTGTTATTCGAAACACCTACCATTGAAGATAAACCCTCTGAGACCACACCGGACCAAAGTCAATAGGTCGAGATGACAGTTGACCTAGTTTTGTCTTCAGAAGGTCCACCTTCAGATGATACAATTTCCAAAGAGAATGAGAACAACACTGTTCAAATTATTTTTGTTAACACAAATTTCGATGAACCTGGGGACAATCTACCTATTCCTTTACCGCATGAAGGAAGTTCCCCATTTCAAGAGATTCATCCAGCTCTTTATTCAGTCCCTCCACCAAGAAATCTAGTCGTTTCCTTTGATTGGAACCTACTAGCGAGACCCCGCCTACCATTTAATGTGCCATTCCGAATCATAGTACAAGCCTACAGAATGATCATGGATGGCACTATCATAGATGAAGGGGCTTCCGTGAGTATCCTTTCCTCAACTTCTTGGAAAGCACTTGGTTCACCATCGCTTCTGCTTGAGATTTGAAATTTTTCAAGCTTCAATAAAGGAACCAGTCGACCGTTAGGGATCCTTTCAAATTTTCCTATAACTTTGAGAAGGAAAACTATTCATCTGAATGTGATGGTAGTCCAAAGGTCGCTAGATTACAATTTACTCCTTGGGCGTGACTACATTTATAGCATGGGAGCTATTTTTTCCTCACTCTTTCGGGTGATGTGTTTCCTGTATAAAGGAGGAATGGTCCAACTCATTCACCAGCTTTCATTCCCTAGTTCAAACATGGCTACTAGTCAAATTCCATCCCTAAATGGTCTCTTTACACAAGGAATGTCTAACGAACCTATAGTCCATCCACTTGATGACCACATGTGATTCGGTGAATGTGACAAAACTAAGGGGACATGCACCCTGGTCTACTTCGGCAGGAGAACCCTAGATAAAAGATAGGTTTCCTCGTAGGATATATGACTGGTTTGACACACCCATCCATTTAGGATATGGGATCAGTCTGGAAAAATATTTCCTCATCGAAGGTTATGTGATTGGAAGTGGATCCACACCTTTCACCTTCGTCTATTTCTATGGACAGAGCTGGGGAGGTGTTTTGTCTGCAATGTTGATGAAACAAGCTTGCTTTAATGTAAGAACTTTTGTATGGTAACTTGGAAACTCTACTTTTCTTTTGCCTGGGGGCATGCAAACCTTTTTTACACAAGTGAAAAGTGACCAGCGTAACTCTAACCCCATAGTTTTTACTAACTTCAACTGTTTAAGTTAGGTGATTGGTCTGATCCACCATTCACCTTAACAGGGGCCGACGGCACCGACAAAGTAAAGAAAATGTTTTGTACGAAAATATCCTACCTAACCTTCGTAGTTCATTAACTCTTAGGACAGTAGTTGGTCATTCTTAGCCTGCATACAAAAGGTTGATGAGCAAAGTTTCACATGGGGCAAGCTCACTAAAAAATGAACATACTAATGAGAGACATCCTTAAAGATGACTAGAATGAGCAATGCTTCCGCAAAGTTCAATCTCGTTAAAAACTAAACCTAGCTCTGAGCATAGTTTCCAAGAGATTCAAACTCATTAAAAAATGAATCCATCCTCGGTAAATAACCTTTGTGATCGCATCGCTATAAGCTTTTGAGCCTTGGTCGTGTTCTTACCATCACCTCCACTCATTTAGCTGATCATATGCCTCCACTTGATTGTTTACCCTTTTGAGGAATAGTTGCGATGAGTGATTCTGTTAGCCATTGTCTTTACACTGTTGTGATTGAAAAGTTCCAAACTTACCTGGAACTAGTTGCTACCCGAAAACATCACTCATTCCTAAAAAACGAGTCTCTTTTAAGCTCTTTTTAGACTCGTAAAATATGAAAATATTGTCGAGCAATTGGCCTCTCTAGCTTGTTAAAGTGATTGGAAGTCCCATCGCTCTATATTTTAATATTTCTGGACCCGAAGGATCATTACACAAAAAGATCGAGCATTTGTCTTTTTCGGCCCGCTAAAGTGATTGGGAAGTCATCCCTTTCATATCATTTTATACTTTTTTCGGACTTAAGGGATTATACTATGAAAAAGGACTACTGGAGTTTCCTTTCCGTCTCTTTTTAGAATCTCTAAAACTAAAAAGGACCGAGTTATCTTTGCCGTTAAACTCATTAAAACAATAGCGAAAAACTTGTACATAAGGACAAGAGTGAGTTTCATTGTTGCTAGACTCGCTTAAACATAGCGACAGGTTTGCTCGAAGGGAAAATTATAGAACAAGAATATGTTATCCTCCTGAAGTTTGACAAAAATAAAGAGGTATTGATCAACAATGACTCGAGAAAAAGGGAAGAGAACTTGAAGAACTTCATTGGTAGTAGGTCGCTCTTGAACATGACATTTTCACTCTGTCACCATGATTGAGTTGCGTTGGGTTACTTCGTTCATCGGTCATATCACCATTCGTCCTCCGTACCATCCATTTTTGGGGTTAACGTTACCAATTCATTTCAGTGTCATTGATATGTTCAAGAGAAGTCACTCAGAGAATTCACCAACCCAGCTAACGCCTCATCCACTGCAATACCTTCACACTCCATTTTTCATTACCACCACCCTGACCCGTGTATCGTCAGATCATTTTCACGTTGACAAAATCATTTGCTCTGTTTTGTGTCGTAGATGTGGGATTCATGAAGGCCCTCCTACGACAGGTCACTTCTTGTCGACATCAGCTCATTATCCAAGAAATTGACTTAGGAACAACCCTTTCAGTACTTTGAAGCTTGCATGCCTCAATGACAAGTTTCTCACTTCTGACGATAGGTTTACATCAATGGCCTTTGACCAAAAGATTTTGCATGGTGTTTGACATTGACCCATGTATTCATACCACGTAAATTGTATTGTAGTACCTTGAGGGTCATTATCATTATCGGTGATTATTCTCGCACCTATTAACAACTTACATCATTGGTTGGTAATCAGCCGATGACTTTCCATGTTCGGCACCAGAACATCTTTTCCCATGGATTGACTTGTACTTAAGGTGAAGATTGAATGAGTTTGAAGACCCGGGATCTAGTTTCATCCATTCAGGTTGTGATATATTCAAGAAGATAAAGACATCAAATGTACTGCATAGTTGCACAAATAATCATCCAAGCTAAAGGATGATGGCTCTACCAGAATCATCAGTCTGCCACACAGACGATTGTTTGTCCTATGTACATGAAAATGAATTTATAAAGCTGAGCATGGGAATGCCCACCTCAGCTAGATCATGAAAATATTATGAAGATAATGCATTGTATTGTATCTTGTTACAGGTCACCTTCCAGTTCGAAAAACCTCAGACCCTCATGATAAAGCATTTCACCCGACATCAGAAGATTTATGGCCTCATGCTTTAGGGGGAAACTGTTATAGACATCTTTGGGCACTACAAACCAAATCACATATGTCCATAAACCAAGGGCTTATAAACCCACAAAAGTTTTTTTTCATACCCTAAAGGATCAAGGTCAGTTGATTACATCATTTCCCAGAAGTTCTCCCTGAAAAACGGCTCAAAACTGGTCAAAACTGGACCATACAGACTGCTCCATGCTGAGGGTGTGATGCATCTCACTTGTTACACACAAAGGGTGTGACGCATACTGAAAATCCCTTTTGTAGGGTGTGATGAGCGAGAGCAGACAAATGGCAGGGGCATTTTTCTAGGTAGAAACTCAAAGAATCTTCTAGAAACTACTGATATGACACTTGCCTCTCTGAATTCGCCCAGGGATGAGTAAGATATCATGAAATCTCCAAGTGGAACCAATAATTATTAGTGAAATGAAACTAATCAAAACCCCAGAAGCTGTCTCACCCCCCTGCAAATATCTATTTATGGATCTATCATCCTAGAGATCCAAAGGCTGGAATTTTGTATTTTGTAAGGAACTGCTATTGGTTTCTCTATGAGACATTGTATTGTTGGGTGATCTAGCTTTTCATGAGGTGAAGAGGGCTTTCACATTGGGAGGATGGTGCTGGATCAGACAACTAGGTTGTAATCCTCTCTTCTACTACTTCCATCAATAAAAATATTTGATTTTTCCTCCCTATACTTGTATATTTTTTAATCTTGTATTTGTGTATTCATTTGTATTGTTAATGTACATCTAATTCTACATTGTTTATGGTTATAGATCTCTATGCTTTGATGGTATTTTGTTGCTTTGACTCTACAAGTTTTCTTTGAAGCGGGACAAGTGAGAAAGGAGTGGCGAAACCTCTATCAAAGGAGAGAGGAAACAAGCAAGGAGCCAAGCAAAAGACTAAGATTGGTGCTCTCTGCTTCTCTCTCATCTATCTCTCATAAAGGAAAACGCAACTTACTTTGAATTGTTTGCTTCTAAGATAGCTACCCATCATAGTGGGAGTAGCAGATTTGAGTAGACACTAGTTTTCCTAGAAACAATGTGACAGGTGATATCAAATCCCTGATTCAGAGAATCAGATTTGTAGAAAAGCTAATCCCACTACACTTCATGATAGGTGGTATTAGAGCTTTGTATTCTACGGGCTTTAGTGATTGAGATTTGCAGAAGTGAAGTCCTACACTTCGTGACAGGCTTAACACAAGTGAAGCATCATGGTTGAGCCAAACTAAATGGCAAGACATGATAGGTTTGGAAGAATGCGAAGGGGGGATCTTGCTGACCTTATACAGGTTGAAGCTGATGAAAGAGGAGAACCCATGGATTTGAGGTGAACTTGAAGTCTTTGAAAGGAATGTTGAAGACGAACTTCTTCAACTTGGTTGGGCAATGGAGCAGGTTGCACCTGCAGATTATGATGACGAAGAAGAGGAAGTCGTGATGATTGAGGATGTTGCAGGCATGACAATGATGGAGGGTGAACTTGAAATTGTTCAAGTTGGACCAGGATCATGTAGTTTCCAGACATTGGTAGATGAGGAGGAGCCTCATGATGAAGTAAGTACTACTGACACTTGTGTTTCATTGGAGCTTTTAGTAGATGGGCCATATGCAGGAGAGGGTAAAATCAGTTTGTCGATGTAATGTATGGTCTTACCATGAATGTTTATGATGAGACCTTGTATGGAGAAGAAAGGACCATTGAATGTTGCAGAACTTGTTCGGGTTGATTGTTACCTTATGGCAAAAGGTGAAAATTCCCATGACAAGGGAGGAATGTGATGATCATTGCAGAGGAATGGGTCATGCTTTAGCCATATGGAGAAATTTGCTAAGTGCCCAGCATGACTGATGGACAGGTTAGAGAAGTGAACACACTTGGTTTGATGATACTTGGGTGGACTTCTCATGGCTGAGACCAAGAGGAAGTCTTGGTGGAACCTTTAGTGGGGGAGCTATGATGGAAGAGACTCATATGACTTGATGATATTGTTTGGGTGACCAAGTTCACTAGACCGGATTGCAAACTTGGATGAGGATGACCAATTGTTGTGACGGGTCTGCTTAGTTGGACAACATGGGCAACTTGAGTCATGGACATCGAGTTGGAGACATGGAGAATGGAAATCTTATGCAGGGACGTTATGCAGGAGCACTTGCAAAGGTGTCACTCGTGGACATCTAATGAGCAGTGCCAAGGCAGGAATGTTGTGCATGTGGATTTGCTAATGTGACATGGAGATGTTTTACTTATGAGTCCATGGGGATGTTGTGCACTCTTGTATAACAAGGCCATGGACTTGGTTGGACTTGTGAGCAGACTATGGAGCATTCCTACTACATGGAGAGATGAGGCATCTTGTAGGGACATTTGGGCAAAGACATGTATGCTTGTTAGGATGTTGATTGGAGATGACTCATGGAGCTCATGATGTCATGAGGTTGTGACTTTTAGGGACTTCATATTATGGTGGACCTGGAAGATCTAATGCATTGAGGAGCTGAGGTCAATAACATTGATGTAGCATGGGGTGCATACTTTTCAGTACAAGTATGGGTGTGATTGAGTCAGTGACTTAATGTGGAGGATCGATATGAGACACTTTGGAGTGATAGAGTTGCAGCGATGATGATTCCTTGGTGGCAACACTTGAGCATGGGTTAAGCCGAGACTTAATCACTTTTGATAGATGGGAGCTGATTGGTCTACAATCATGGGCAACACATGGATGATGAGATAGGCATATACGTGTTTCCATGGCAGACTTGAAGGATGACACATTATATATATGATGGAGGTTGCTCATAGACCTGGCTGTGGCACATCGAGAGTCGGTTTGATGAGAGGACCTCTTCACTTTGAGGAGATGGATTTTACACATATGGATGATGATGTTGGGATAGATGCAGCTAATTTCATGCGGCACATTGATACCAAACATCATGGATAAGATGTTACAAATGATATGAAGACTACTTCATGGACTTGGGCATGGCTTACTTAGATGGAGATGGATTCTTGATCGAGTTGTTGTTGTGACAGGAGTCTAAGAAATGACTGATGATGGCACGAGGATGTGCATTCTCATGGGTTGAGCGTGATAGTTGGATTAGCTACCTGACTAGTTTAGATCTTGGGGCTCGAGCAGTGGACAGAGATGTGTTAGAATTGTGTTGGAGTATCATGACAACAGTTCACACGAGGACGATACATGATGGGGTCGACATGAGATGTTGCAGTGAGCATGTAGCTTGAGTTGGAGGGGCCAACCTTCCACGGTGGGGTAGCATCTAGAGATTGCGACAGATGTGGTTGATGATCATGGATTGAGGAGACTTTCCGATTTATGGAAACATGAACCTTTATGGTTTATGCGATGGTAGAGTAGAGGTAGGCAACATGGGCATCTTTGGATGTTGGATCTAGCAACACCTTGCGATGTTGTATGATGGTGTTGTCGAGGACGACAACTGTTTAGAGTGGGGGAGTATGTCAAGCCCACGAGTTGTGCATGCCAGGTGGACACATTTAACCGATGGGTCAGTGGGAGTTGTCACGGGTGCGCGAAGGGTGAGCAAAAAGTTGGGCATTTGAAGAACGAGTTAAGGGCGCGTGTGAACGGTTTGATGAGCTGACCAAACAAAGGAAACATGTGACCTGAAGTCATCCTGTGAAAATGACTAAGTGTTGGGGAGTGGAAAGTTTATATGTGGTGACGGTCCCACACATGGGCGCCCATACCATGGGCTGATGGCCGATGCAAAGATGGTGCGAGTTGGACAAAACGGTCAGTCAGCTTGGTGAGTAGATGCCCCAAACGATGGGCCAACCACCATATAAGTAAAGCATTGGAGTGGTGGAAAAATGCATCAATTGAAGTTTCCATGTGTTCATGCAAGCTGGAGGGAAAGCTAACTTGGAGATAACTGAAATTTGGCAAAGTCCAGGTGGACTCTTCGGCCGAAGCACTGAGCCGGGATAAACGTAGAGAACAGAGCTAGAGGTTGTGTGAAGGCATTCGAGTGAGAGCGTGCGAGGGCGTTGGGCCAAATGACTAGACGAGGGAATCCGACGACATTTGTTTGAATAACCGTTCAGGCAAGGGCATGTGAGGGCATCAGGCCGAATGATTGAGTGAGGCCATTTGTTTGAACCACCATTCAGGTGAAGTCGTGCCAAGGTGTTCAAGCGAGGGCGTCGGGCCGAACGATTGAACAAGCGAAGTCGTGCAAAGACATTCGGGGGAAGTCGTTCGAAGACGCTCAGGCGAAGTCATGTGAGGGAGTTCGGGCAAGGGCATGTGAGTACGCTGAGCTGAGTGACTGAACAGTCAAGGTTGGTCTAAATGTCTGAACAAGCGAGGGCATGTGAGGGCATCCGCCCGAACAAGTTGAGGGTAGTCGGTTGAATGAGTCGAGGCTGAACGATGTGTTGAATAGTGTGATGATGAACAAGGTGCGATGAGTGGAAGTATCCATGAGCACTCCAAATGGGGGTTTGGGTGGACCAAACGGTGCAGGCCGACTTACACGAGTTGGCAGATATTGTACCACGGAAACTTGGGGTTTCCTGCAAAGACTGTAAAACTAAATATTTTGTGAAGTATTGATATTATCGGGCAGACTCATATTTCAGGGAGTTGCCCCTCCCGGTTTATTATCCGTTGTGCATTTATGTTAAAAGATAAAAATGGTGAATGATGTATGAATGTCCACTATGCTAATGAAAGTATACTTAGGAAAGTTGAAAAATAAACTAAGTATAGGAAGTAGCTGTAGTCCACACTCGCAAGAGTATTGTTAAAAAGAAAGTGGTCAGTGGTGCCGCACTTCCTAAATGCTGTTGGAAGAGTACCGCCAGTGTAGGGGCGTGACACTTCCTTTACAACTGGATGCTCATTCTATCATCGATGTGCCAAATTTCAATCTAGTGGACAAGTCACTACGATGAAGAATGAGGTAACCACCTATGTCCCCCATCTGGTAGCCCATGACATTCGAGTAGAAGCTTTCTTATGCATAGGCTTTGCATGGCGAGGGTTTGTTCATGTAAGGGTTTTGCTCCCTGATGGTTTCAAATGGCTAAATTTCCCACCGTATCATGACTTCTAGCCTTCACTAAATATACATCTCCATTCTTATAGGTTGAACAACGGTTTGGTTGTCCCACTCGTCATTTTCACACCTCAAAGGGACATCTATGATATGACAAGGACTCTACTCCTCCTTCTGCAGAGTATGCATCCACAGTACAATCTAAATGATGGTTCGAAGGATGTTACTACAAAGGTAAGGGTTTTACCATACCCTATTTGGTTTTGTTATCTTAAATGAAGCTCGCACCTACTTACCCTTATCAGTTTTGCTGACAGAGTTTTTCAAACTTTTTCTTGTTGAGAGAGCTTCGATTTAAAGGTATTATTTCCCTCAATCTCTGCTTAAATACTTGTTAATTAGTCTTTTTCTTGAATTGGTTTGACCCTTGGTAATCTCTTTCTACAGGTACATGAGGAATCCTCACTGTTATTTCTTATATACTTATGAATTCCAAGGTGGCAATAACATGCAGGTTTCATGCTCTTGTTTTAGCTCAGTCTTCTCACGAGTCTCAAGTATCTGGATGGTTTTGGGAAATTCCTTTATTACATTGATTTCAGCCACGGAGGCCATGACCTCTGCCAAGTTTTCTAGTGACATGAGATGTAGGGCTCTAAAAATGTAAACAACGCTACTAACTCTACCTTATACTTCGTATAAACGAGATGTTAGGGTTATAAACTAGGTTTTATTCTTTTCTTTTAAACTCAGAAACGTTGCGACTCTGTGCTAATTATTGATGCTTGCTCATGTAAAAATAACTCTTGGAATTCCTTGGAGGTTATTGTTAATTTTGTTATTAGACACCAAATGCGGCAAGGGATTAGACATATATATATTCTCACTGTTGGTTATTGTTTCACTGAGTCTTATATATATATATATATATATATATATTATATTATATATATTATATATATAGATATATATCTATATATATCTTAGATGTGTGTTTTTTTTGCATGTTCCTACATGTGATAAACTAAATTCACTTGATGCCCTATTATATTTTTTGCATACTGTAGCTTAAGTGTTTATTTGAGGTTTGGTTGTAATTTGTGGTAAAGGCTTAGGGATAGCCACAAAATAATTGAATGCTTGTGTGGCTAATCATTTCACTGCATTCGCACCTAGTTAGACATGATCAACTTTGAAACTGATACATTTTGTAATTATTTCAGAACCTCAATATTTATAGCTTTCCCTTCTCAGACATTTATACTTTGCAATAATGCAAGGTTTTTCTATTATTTACATTCTCTTCATAATTTCCTATAGAATTTAAACTATGATTTATTTGTAGTATGCAATGTACAATTTATGTTATGTTTTTCTACATGCTGCTGAGTGAAGCCTCATTACTTAATAACCTCAATTATACTAGCATATACACACTTACATTCAGGCACTTACACAATAACAACTTAGCTATTCTAGATCTGTACACTAGAATTAAATAAACATGATAAACTAAATCATACTTATCTTTTTCTCAAGGCTGAACAAGCTAAGCCTCTTGGAAGATCTCACCACCCAGCCTCGAGTCTGGCAATGACGTCCAGACTCTCCTCTAAGCTCTTGCCCTCCAGACAGTCTTAATAAACTTCGTATTCAATCTACGTACATTGAAGTGCCAAGACTGGCAGTCCAGTATCAAGTCACATACCCTCATAGATTCTCTCCATATCTCCCACTAGTTTATCTCACCGAGCTGAAAGAGTTTCTAGTGGCAACGTTCTGCTTTTTGACCAAATCTATTCCTTTCCTCTCTTCAATCTAGTGCCAACATTTTGTTTTTTGACCAAATCTATTCCTTTTCTTTATTCAATTCTCTAGTGCCCTAAGCCTTCCTTGAATTCTTCTTTTGAGGAAAATGGTGAATAACCAGCTTAATTGTCTCAAGACTTTTAACAATTGTTTTCTGTTATTGAAAATACTTCAATTTTATTATGTATTATTCATAAATTGTTTTGGCCAACTCAGCCATAATTGTTTTTGTATTTCCATTGAATATAATGATACAAAAACAATAGCATAGTAAAAATAAAAATAGAAACGGTAGAATAAGTTAATTATTTATGTACATGACCTGTCACAAATAATAATAATAATTAATAATAAAAAGAATTATGATATAAAATTAAACATATATATTTAAAAAGATACTTTTTAATCATGTAATTTTATTATATAATAAGATAAATGGTAAAAATTAACTAAATTATAGTTTTATTATTATATTATTTGTTAAGCTTCACATGTCCATTCTATTTTTTATTATATAATAAACAAGTTTACAACACACAGATTAAGCGGGTCACATCAACTTGCCTAAGAGGAAACCAATTTTGTTTGCCACCGGTCAACATTATAAGCCATCCAAAAACAATATTGTTTCAATCCTTCTAGTGAGGCTAGATACGTATCTATCTCATGTCTTCACACTACATAACTATAAAAAATAGCATTTGCAACATAAAAAATAAAAGCTAACCGCATAGACCAAAATTATGCATGGGATGAGTCTAGTCCTTCTATTCCATTTCCACCTACAACACTCAATTCCCCATCTTTTTGGACTCTTTCCCCTCCTTGCCCCCGGCATAACCCCAACCAAAACATAGATTCAATGTTGAGGCAAAGCCGAATTACATACCTAGTTTTTGCAGGAAATCGTCCGCGATGAGGGTTCCTCTCTTTCCATCGACCTTCATCTGCTATGTATTGCCACCCTTCTCCACATCCTTTCACTCCTCCATTGCACATCGAATGACCTCGCCTATTCCACCACCCTACTTTATTTCCTATACCACCACCTTGCCCACTTCCCCAACAAGGATTCATGCCTTAAGGACACCACAACCCATGCCTTCAGCATGTGGGGGATGATGGTAATAAGTGCCCACGTACTATGTATGTAGGCACCCAGGTTGGCCTGACTGACAACCCACATTCTAATCGGGAGATTATTATTATTATTATTATTATTATTATTAAAAAAAATTACTATACAAATTTAACATATATATTGTAAAAGTACAATGCATCCTTAGGTGGATTGTAGATTCCACTAATATGATCTTAGAATCTGATAGTTAGAGAGGGAAATTGTTCCTTACCATCCCATAACATGTAGTCAGCCAACCAAACAAAATATGTAACAATATTCTTAACCATGGAGATTCATATTTACATTATCGTGGAGATTTTTTGATCTACTAGTATAGATCCTTCTTCAACACGCATATGAAGCACACCTCTCACAGAAAGGGATCAAATTTTATACGTGCAAACATGTGTAGAGTGCAAAATACAATATGTAATTTTTCATTGTTTAGATTGTGTTTTTGAATGTTATATAGAATGTATAGATGTAATATCCCTCCCTTTAATAATAAATAATAAAAATAAT
>APFE031039532.1:39311-52911 GCA_000404065.3 Pinus taeda
AAATAATAAATCATGAATGATATTTAAAATATACAAGAAAATAAATAAAAATAATAAAAATAGTAATAACTACACTAAAGCTCTAAATAAGAATAAATAGTAATAAAACAAAGAAAGCAATAAAAAGAATCAGTAATCTATCAAAAAAGAAGAAAATAAAACAAGAAAGCTAAAAATCAAAAGAAAAGTAAAGAATAAAGAAGGCTAAAAATCAAGTTGCATGTAGACACATGGAGTGTGTGCATGTGGTTCCCCATCCAATGTTGTTCTATTTAATAGATGGTGAGGAAGATGAGAGGCATTCTTGCATTCTATCATTCCGAGATTCTATCTTTCATTCTCTTGGGAGAATGGTATACTAAGAGTTAGGAGCACTGGCAGTAGTCATTGATTGAGGGCTCGAGGGTGGCCAGTTGTAGCAGAATCCTACACAATTGAGCCTACGGCTGGGAGGAGAGTCGTCCCCAAAACCCTGTTGTGGTAAGCCTACTTATACCACAGGTAAGCCCAGGTTTCATAGTTTAAATTTAATGTTAAAGTTAATTAGATAGCTATTTTGGGGCTGTTACATATGGTATCAGACGAGGTTTAATCCTTAGTGCTTATGGGTATCCGGAAATTTACTTTGTTGGAATTTTAACTTGACTTGTCTTAAAGTTATAGGTTGATTACTTCCAAGAAGCGGCATAATTTTTTTTTTTTCAAACCCTCACTATGCCGTAAATTTTCTTTATTCAATGCATACTTACTGCATAGTTATATTTTGATTAGTTTTGGTGATTATGTTTCTGCACTAATTTGCAAGGTTATCGGGTTTTCCAATATATATAGCTTTGCTCTTTTGAAAATATTTGTCAGAAAAATAAATGTATCGGTGCTATTTTAACATGGTTTTGATTTCTCTGTAAGCTTTTTGTGACCATGGCCGGGCCATTCGGACTCGGGAAGTAGCTTGACCTGTTGCCACTACTAACCAGCAGGTTAGCATTTTCACATTCCACTAGTACAATGATCAGTAAGTGTCTCCCTTCGAATTTATCCCTGCAGATTCATGCGAATAAAGCTTCTGGATCACCTTTAAGCGTCCTTGATATTATGCTTGTGAATCAAAATCAAACCTGCAAAAACCGCTGCGCCAGTTCTATTATTGGGTTGGTTGTATTTTCCACTAATTTGTTTTGTAGCATTCTATATTCTCTGCCTAAAGTTAAAATGTTTGCATGCAAATTCATAGCAGGTTTTGGCACAGACCATCTTTTCCTTTTTCGGTGTACTTTTCTCTTAGCCCAGGGTTTCAGCTACAGTGTTGGTTATCCCTCACTGCATGCTTCGCCTGCCACGGCAATGATAATTCTTTCAAAGATAGATACCGATGCCCAGGGGTGATTATGATTGTCTTCATTGTTTTCATCGCTGAATTCAGGCTAGGGTTTGGTTTAGCTGACATCCTCTTTCAAGAAAGTAGATATGGAGTACACGCTTGCATAAAACTTTATTTGAGTTTACAAAGCGTATTGGCGACTTTAAGGTCAGTCATATTTTTCGTTTTCTGACTTGCGGAGTTATATTCTAAGTTCAATGTCTATGAACAAGCGTCTGATTAGGGGTCCATCACTCGGCGAACTATTCGGCTGCCAAACAAGTTGGTGTCATAGAGGAAAGCTCCTTAAATGTAGGTGAGGCTCCTTAAATTCTTCAAATTTGGCAGGCATGTTCAGTGCTCTGGATCTTGAATGTGCACGGAATCTACATATTCACTTCATGGAAGCAATAAACTATTGATCTCTTGACGTGTCTCTACTGTTGATGATAATGAATGGTGCTTTAAATCTGGAAGTTAGGTTTTGCAGGCGGTTCCATATCAACTATTGGGTGATTATACCGTCGTTTATACATCTTTTGATTAACTGCAACGTCTTATTTTGTTCTCTTGGGATATGAAAATTTTATGTTCAGAATCAATGTATCGACATCAATATTAAACCGTTTCTGGGTAGATTGGCGAATTCTGTTTTCTGATTCTTCATTTTCTATATCTGTTTCAGCCATTTTAATAGTTACCTTTGTTTTGTGCCACGTTAGGATCGTTGGGCACCGCGATTCACAAAGAATTATGAATGGACTGTTTATCCCCATGATCTGTAACTAACTGATAGTACATATGTAGCCATACCGGTAGGCTTCTGGAGAGTGAATTGGCAAAGAGAAGCGGAAAATCTCGTTTACTTTTGAACCATTATCGGCACGCCAATTACGAGAGGTTTCAAGCATATTGCGTGGAAGTGGATGAACTAATAGAATAGGAAAGTAGTACTTCCATAGTTTTTTGAGTGTCCTCATAACTGAATGAATATGAAAGATAAGGTAACTCATAACTGAATTTATTCATCTAAGCATGGAAAAGAATACATATACAATAGTGGAACAATTAGTTCCATCACAGTTACAAGGCATTATATAAGAAACTAAAAGAAATGTGGGTATGCAATTCTTCATGTCTGTAATTTCTTCTGGAAGAAAATAAAGGATTATGTTTACCAATGTGGGTCTTGAGGTAGCCCTGTCAGAATGACATGTGACATGACCCACTTTAGTAATTTATGGTCCCCGAGCTGCGTATTGGGTTGTTCAAAATTTGTTTCGATGAAGTAGTAAACGTTTCATCCATGGGTTTTAGAGCATTTGATATAATTTGTTGTGCTTTAAGCGTTGTGGAATTATCCCTGTATTTGTCTGTACTCTTTGCAGGGCCTTTGTAGTAAGCCTTTCGCTGTAGTAGCTTTCATTTCGTGGGCACTGTGGTTTTTTTTTTTCTTCTGATGGTCTCAAAAATGATGTTTTGTGATTGTTCAAGAGATCAATTAAGATTTGAGGAGATGCCAAAGTCGTCGGTGTCTCTGGCTATGAGAGATTTTTCTGCTAGTGGCTTTTCTTCCAGGACCGATGATGGTGATTCCAGGTTTGATGAGGGAAGCATGGAAGAGGCTGAATCATCCTTGCGGGAAGCTCTTTCTCTGAATTATGAGGTATGTCTACAGTTTGATTGGAATTTTTTGTATTTGAGTTTAATTACACGGGTAAAGAAACATGCAGAGTTATTCGTATGCTATTCGAAATATGGATAAAGTGGGATAGATAGTATTGAGGCGAGGGTAAGTTTTACCTCATAATTTTGATTTCGAGCGCGCTTGGCTGAAACATAATTCCATATTTATTAGGCATGCATGTTCTCATTGTTGCATAGGAGGTCTGGACTGACTACTTAAATTGTTGATGCACAGTAGTATTATTAACTGAATGTTGATATATAGGTAATCTTCTTTTTATCGTGTTTCAATAAACTGAAGCCTTAATATACTTGACTCTGGTGTTAGTATAGCAGTACTTTCTGAATCTGGAGTTGATTGACTTATGTTCATAGCGGAGTTTGGTCAATGGCTCAATATGTCTAAAGGATATTTATGCTTTACATTCCATGGGGAATTATAAATTTGCAAAAAGTAAAGCCAAGCCAGTCCTAGATACAAGTCCGGCAATAGAGTAACGGATATAGGAGGCATGGTTCTCTTGCTTTGATTGAAGTGTTATGTCCGTTGAAACCCGAGGATAAATAACAAACAAAGTCTGACATGTCCGAACCTTGTCTGGCATTGGAGATTTTTATGGGGATGTTTATGGCTTGAAGGTTTGCTTATTTTCTTCCTCCTATGTATTTGAGCTTTAGATTTACACGATCGAAATAAATGTGTATTTATTTTATCTCAATGCTCTTGTTTTCATCTAAATCATTTTGGAATCATTATCATATCAGTACTTTACATATACATGTTGAGATTGCTACTTCATTTTACCTGTCATTCATTATGAAAGAACTTCCTTTGGATTGAAACTTGATGTCCGTGAAATTTGATCTGTGTAGTTTCTTTTCTTCCATTATCTTCCAGAAAATTATTTGGGTTTTGATAATATGCTGAAACTACTGTACACTTCTATGCTCACTAAATGTGATTTGGAGCTAGTTAAATTTAATCTTTGTACATGCTTAAGCAATCAACGACGGGATGTCAGTGGATTGTTCTACTTACCAAAGAAACCATTTAAAACATTTTCTTTTTGTAATGTTTAGGCAATTGAGTGTAGTTAAGTAAGCATTTTTGGTGTTAATGGACTAGTTTTAGATGCATTCAACTCACTGTTAAGATTCAAAACAGTCTCAAACAATGTATCTCCTTGACGCTATTGGTAGTTTTAAAAGCTGGCCTGTATTTTCATATACTATTTTTCCAAGGAAACCTTGTGAAAGCCTCTTCGCACTTCCCCGTGATTCATGTATTGTAACTGGGTAATCAATGGTGTGGGTTATGGCATCTAACCTCAAGAGGATTGAGTCAGTTGAACGTGTGACTCCCAACAACGAGACAACCCATGTTGCATCAGAGATGAACATGTTCTCTGCCTTGTTATATGGATGGAACTTGTGTAGGCCATTTTGTTATAGTTTATTTCTAAACGTGCTTTCAAAAGGCTGCAATGGCCCTTCTGTCACTTGAACATCCATAGCTTATTATGTATTTGAAATTAATTATTATTGCTCGTTTTGTTTTTCCCCTTGGTAAAAGTCATCATTGCAAGGATTTCAATCTTTAATCCTCATTTGATGGTTCTGAATCAAAGGATTAGTCAGCCTCACTCTTTACTTGTGGATAATATATGAATCGAATGAAGTAATCCCTATTTCGTTACTAAGCATATATTATATGTTTTCCAATGAAAACCTTGTGGGGAAATAGTGATGCTTCTCCACATTTTAGGTGTATTCCCAGTAGCATGGGGAGCCCAAGGGATTCAAGCCAGCCAGCCACCTGGTATAGAACTGGCCAAATCCCAGCAACAATAGTGGCAACTAAGCACTATCATTAAATATATCATATACTATCTTCTGTGCATTAATTATAAAAAATTAATTACAAACTAATTTTATATCTTGATGTAAGAGGGATGCAAGAGGAAGTTCACATAGAACTGTAAACCACAAAGTACTATTGAAAAACATCCAACCTACAAAAATCTGGGTATATATTGTGAAGTGCTCTCTTGTTTCTTTCTTGCAGTTTCCGTTGATCTGCAGATTGTTCAAGCAAATTTGTCAGCATCTTGATGTATCAATGAAAGTGCCTGTATGACATTTTGATAACTATATCGAGAATGAATAAATACAACAAAAATATATCTAAATTAGGTTCAAAGTACATCTTAGTAGCAAGAACTTGGCACTGAATGCTTCGACACTTAGATTGGAAATTTCTTTTAATGACTGATAAAGAAACGAGAAGAAAAATGTTATTTGATATCATCAATGAAGGATGTTACAAGTTAGATCTGCTTCAAACCACCACTAAAAATGCCATGTTTATCAAGTCTTAATAGTGGTATTTGCCATGCATTTAAGTTGATATTCATTCCTATATTTGAAAGATTGTTGGCTTATTGGGTCTTTGGAAGATTTTTATTTACTTTAAACAGATACGTTGTATTAAGTTAAGGCTGTGGTCGAATGGTCCATCCAGATAATGCAAAGCATTAAGAGGCTCACATTGAAAATTGTTGAACAAACTTCTAAAAATATCAACTCTATTTTCTATTGTTGCCACTAGATTGAAGGTTCCAGTTCTACTACTATCTGGCATGTGTATAGACCAGGTTGTCAATCTTCATTATATGCTTACAAAGCCAACTGTGAAGGCAAGTCCATCTGTGCTCTGGCTACAAGAAAGAGCTTTTCCTTAGCAGATTTCTCGACATTGTTGTCAAAAGGAATTTGCAGGAAACGCATAGCCATGGCCACAAGCTTACAATCTTATGTTTAATGTCTTATGCAGGCAATTTTATATCTTATCCGGGAAATTAATATGGTTAAATGTATTGTAATTTAAATGATAGTGTTGCCTTTGCTGGTGCACTTGCAGGCAGTCCATATAATTAATAAAACGATTTTATTTGGTGTTGGGGAGGGATAACCTTCCCAGTCATCCGATCCGGTTCTGGGTCGAGTGGCAGTGTCTCTTCTTATGGAGTGGAATATTTCTTTGGTTGTTTGATTTCTTAAAATTCCTTAGAATAATCATTTAATAACCAGAAGAATCTAAAGATAAATTCAATAAATTTGTTAAAAGCAGTCCATTTAATTCTTCTAAGTTATGATTGCTTAAACATATACAACACATAATTTCCATGTATCCTAGCACATAAGGTCGGGAATCTGATCACTTAATATTGGTGTGACATATCACTTCAAAAGTCATGGTGAATTTTCTTTTAGAATTCAAGTACCTTCTTAAAACAATATTGCCACAAATATTCTTAAACTTTACTCATTGAAATTTTGATTCTATAAGTTTTAATACTACAAAATTAGTAATTATTGATAATTTGCATAATCAATCACATTGCATGCCACAGTAAGGGAAAAATATATAAAACAGTAGATTGAAATGAATCAAGAATCTTCAAAACTTTCTTGAATAAATGTGGCTCTTATTTTATGCTTCTTCAGTGATGAATCTTGATATTGAATGACTGATTACAGTGTCTGGCTATCATTGCATGCATATGCAGGTGACTTGATGTCACTGTTAGAAATATGATGTTTTTAGAGGTCGGATATAGGACTGATCTTGACATTACCATGATATATTACCTTTGCATTGGTACTAAGCTTGAATCTAAATCATTAGTACTCCTTATCTTCCTTTCAGTGATCATTTGAAAAGTGAATTAGGGGATTGATTGGATCATCTAGTGACTCACATCACATTGCAGTTTTTCCTTAATTAGCTATCCAATTTGGGATCTAAGGACTGATATATTCTTGGTATCTCTCTGGTCTATTATTGCAAGAGCACAACTCTCTCATTATGATCTTCTAATAAATTTAATTTTGCATTGCAATTTTCATGCAGATTAAATGTATTTGCTCATTTTACTACTCATATCATTTGTACATTAAACATCATCAAGCTACATGATGGTATATGTCAGTCTCAGTGGAAAATCGTACAGACTCCGATTTCAATTAGATGTTGAGTATAATGTTACCTGAATTGTATATAATGGTTAAAGTTGTCTAACGAAAAATGGAAAGGAGAAACTTGCAAAATTTTAAGGATGGTAACTAAGGATAGTTCATGTGATTATGCCCAAATTGGATCAGATAATTAAGGTGGTAGAGAAGAAGTATCACAACAAATATAATAAATCAGTAAGAAGAAGAACACCTATTATGGAACATAAAAGAAGAGTATTGTCGTATTTTAGAAAAAAGATTCTTTAGTCACGAGACTCGAAGCACTTCTTCGAATTTTGGTCGATGTTGAACCACATGTCCATGATTGATAGAATCTTTTGGAAGAATTTGGTATAAACATAACTTGGATACTCTAAAGGTATCACTCTAAGGTCTATCTAAGGATGATGCACCTAAAGAAGAAATATTGGCAATCAACCAATGAAGTTGCATAATTATGGTAATAATTTTACGGAACTTGGACGGTATGATAAAATGATGGGAAAGGATAAGTGTGTACATGACAAACAATTTTAGAGCCACATTGTAAAGTTTTCCATAGGTGGTTCACTATATGAATGAATTATGGACAACAAGACGTATGGTCAGGTAATTTTATTATGTGGATAAGCGGATTACATATCTTATTGAATTTATTTTTCAGGTATTACCCAAGTTGGGAAGAGTAATGTATGAAGTTACATGATGACCAAGTAATGATAACTTGGAAGATATAGGAAGGAATGTTGCCCAACTTGAATAAGGATACTATTTAATAAGAAAGAGTCTTTTGCCCAACTGGAGGAAGGGGTCAATTTATGATTAAGCAATCAACTAGTATCGAACGTGACGAACTCGATGAGATAAGAAAATAATTCTTTGAAGTACTAATTGTTAAATAAGTTGACATTGATCAACAAATCCCCGTGAAAATCAATTAAGCATCATATAGAGTTAAATCATGCTAGAAATAGTATTTGCAATAGCGATATTGGAATCAGTGAGCCAAACGGTAAATCGATGGGATTTTAATTTTGAGATAGATGATAATGATGGTATCACTAGTAATGAATTTCACCAAAATTTCCTTTGGGAAGGAAGAATATATGACGAGGGATTAAGACTCAAGATGATAATTATGAAATTTAACAATGTACTTAGATGTCGAAATGATTATTGAAAAGTGATTGGCGCCTTGATGAAAACATACTGACGATGTTTCATGATATCATGATAGGAAGATAATGATGTACATATGGTTCTTATAGTGATAAGTTATCTATACGATAATAGCGATATGCATAGGAATTATGACATTATGTCAAGGTATATTGACATTTTCATTTACTACCTGATGATAAATATTTAATGTTCAATACTCATGATGGATATGATATGCATAACGTGGCATAGGAATTATGATGTTATAATATGAGGATATTATTACATGTGGTTCATTTATGTTAACTCATGATATGTCTTGATATAATAATGTAATGGTATAACTGAAGCATGCGATAGTTCCATGACATGTGTGAACATGCAGTTCCTTGCAAGAGTTGGCATGTGGATTATTCCTATCATACTATGATGGTATGGTTAATGCATTGGATGCATGTTGATATGTGATGATTCACAGGACTCGTCAAATACGCCGAGAGGGCCGGTTTATTTGATGATCTCATGCGAGCCCATACGCACGAGGGAGAATAAGTAACACCATATGGGCTGGGGACACAACTTAATCAACACTACATATGCCAGTGGTTCCTTTGTCTTGTGTATATCTCTTGAAGAGCTATGGGACCATCTTGAGAAGGCCAAGTGCCTGATGTTCCAGGCTTGGTGCCTGATGATTCCAAGCTTGGTGCCTGATGTTCAAGGCTTGGTGCCTGATGGTCCAGGCTAGGTGCCTGTTATTGGATTGGGATGCCGAAGTCTGGAAGGGATGTAAAGGACTTCGATGCCTGGGGCTGTGCGCCTTAGTAGTTGTGGAGGGAGTGGGCTAGCCTACGAGATGCCCGGGGTCATGGAGTACTGGACCGGATGCCTGCCTTGGGGCAGATGAGGTCTGAGTCACGCGCGAGCCTTGGGGCCAGCCTTGGACTAGGATACAGATCGGGTCAGGCTTAGCCTTGTGCCGAAAGCGGGAAAAAGGACAGAGATTCCATGAGATTTCCCGGGGTGTTGGGGACTTTCGATGCCTGTTGGTTATACTAGTTCAGCAGAGGGTGTTGGGAACATGAAGTAAATAAAATAATAAATAATAAATAATAAAAATAATACACAATAACTTCGGGACGAAGTTCCTTAAAGGGGGGGAGTATGTAAATCCTGTCTTTTAATAATAATAATAAAAATAATAATATAAATATATATTATAAATAAATATAATACTAAATAATTAATAATACATAAATAAATAATATACTTGATAATAAATAATAAATTACTTAATATAAATAATATTTTAAAATTATAATGAATAAGAATATACAAGAAAATAAATAAAAAATAATAAAATTAGTAATAACTACACTAAATCTCTAAATAAGAATAAATAGTAATAAAACAAAGAAAGCAATAAAAATAATCAGTAAAGCTATCAAAAGAAGAAAATAAAACAAGAAAGCTAAAAATAAAAAAAAAAAGTAAAGAAATAAAGAAGGCTAAAAATCAAGCTGCATGTAGACACATGGAGTGTGTGCATGTGGTTCCCCATCCAATGTTGTTCTATTTAATAGATGGTGAGGAAGATGAGAGGCATTCTTGCATTCTATCATTCCGAGATGCTATCTTTCATTCACTTGGGAGAATGGTATACTAAGACTTAGGAGCACTGGTAGTACTCATTGATTGAGGGCTCGGGGGTGGCCAGTTGTAGCAGAAACCTGTACAATTGAGCCTACGGTTGGGAGGAGAGTCGTCCCCAAAACCCTGTTGCAGTAAGCCTACTTCTACCACAGGTAAGCCCAGGTTTCATGTTTAAATTTAATGTTAAAGTTAATTAGATAGCTATTTTGGGGCTGTTACAATAGAGAACTTGTCAGACCAGGAGTAACTCCAGAAAAACTGATACATTTATTCCATTAGGTAGCTATTTGTTATATACATGAATGTGACCGCTCATTTCATCTTCTTGATGACTGTTCACATTCAAATTCTCAAAATCGCAGAGGATTAGGTGTCAACATTCACCCCCTTAATCTGAAGGGATGTTGGTGAGTCCAAGCATCGTTCTGAACCTTTCAAGCTTTTCTCTTCCAACCACTTTGGTGAAGATGTCTGCAATTTGCTCATTTGTGGAACAATGACGGAGATGGATTGTTTTGGCCTCAACATGATGTCGGATGAGATGATATTTAGTATTTATGTGATTTGTACAATCATGGAACTTTGGGTTCTTAGCCAACTTTATTACAGAGGTGTTGTCAATCATGAGTGGCGTTGATTGTACTTGTTTTACCTGCAAATCTTCAAGAATTTTCCTAAGCCACACAATTTCTTTCGTTGCTTCAACTACGGCCACGTATTCTGCTTCTGTTGTGGAATCTGCTGGAACTGATTGTTTGCGTGATCTCCAAGAGACAACTCCTAATCCAAGACTCATAGCATATCCTGAAGTAGATACTCCAGTTTCTTTGTCTCCATCAAAGTCTGAATCAGAGTATCCAATCAAGCTGAAGTCGTCCACCTGTGTATACTTGATTCCAAGGTTTTGAGTTCCCTTCAAGTACCTTAGAACTCTTTTTGCAGCAGACCAATGTCCCTCACAAGGCTTTTGCATAAACCTGGAGAGGATTCCAACACAAATGAAATGTCTGGTCTGGTAGTAGTGAGATAGATGAGACTTCCTATAAGCTGTCTGTACTTTGTTGCATCCTCAAATTACTTTCCTTCAATAGATGTGAGCTTTAAGTTTTGTTCCATTGGAGTAGAAAGAGGATTGCACTCTGTCATGCCAAATCTGTTTAACAAATCTCCAATGTATTTCTTTTAAGAAAGAAATATGGATTTTGGATGTTGGGTTACTTCAATGCCAAGATAGTAATGAACATAGCCCAAATCAGTCATTTCAAAACTTTTTCCTAATTCTTTCTTTATGGATGCAATATAACTGTCATTGTTCCCTGTCATTAAAAGATCATCTACATATACCACAAGATATACAACTGTTTTGCCAACTTTCTTGACAAATAAAGTTGCATCATCAAGATCAAAATGATTGAAGTTGAGTTTCAGAAGATGCTCAGTTAGCTTTTCATACCAGGCTCGTGGTGCTTGTTTGAGGCCATACAAGGACTTCACAAGTTTGCATACTTTATGTTCATGTCCTTTCACAGCAAATCCTTCAGGCTGGGACATAAAAACATTTCTTTTAGATCTCCATTTAAGAAGGCAATTTTTACACCCATTTGATGGACTTTCCAACCGTTCTGAGCTGCTAGTGCAAAGAGTGTCCGGATGGTGGCCCATTTTGTTGTGGGGGCAAAAGTTTCCTCATAATCGACCCCTTCCTTCTGTGCAAAACCTTTTGCCACAAGCCTAGCTTTGTGCTTGTGAGCCATCACCTTTGTACTTGCTCTTGTAGACCCGCTTGCAGCCAATTGGTTTGGTTCGAAATGGAGGATCAACTAGCTTCCAAGTGTTGTTCTTTATGAGGGCATCATACTCCTTTTGCATTGCTTCTTTCCATTCATCATGAGAAGCAACTTCTTTAAAGGAAGTTGGTTCAAATTCTGTAGATAAGTTCAATTCACAATCATAAGAAACATCCATATCAACAGGTGAATTAGAGTCATCTACATCACCTCCATTTTGTTGGTTTGAATTTCTGGTTCCTGTTTTTCCAATTTCATCAGGATGAACACTTTCAAGTGTCTTTGTCAGCCACTTTGGGGGACCTTTCTGAGATGGTCCAGGCTGCTCTGTTGATTGAGTTGGGAGTGAATCAAGATTGAGTCTCCCAATTCTATCAGTTACATCACTTAAAGCATCATCCGTTGTTGGAGTTTCAGTCGGGGGAGAGTAATCTTCAGAAGAAGATTCCACATGTTGATCTAGTATAGGAATCCCCCCCTTCAAGATGTGGAATATGATTTTCAAATTCTTGAAATTATTTCAGTTTTGCGAATCTATCCAAGCGATCAAGTTGCCGCTCAACAACATTGTCAGATTTGGATGATTCAAGAAAAATTACATCTCTAGATATAACAAACTTTTTATTTTCTTCATCATAGAGGCGGTATGCTTTGGAGGTATTTGAATACCCCAAGAAAATACACTTACGACTTCTAACACCAAGTTTGTTTCTATGTACCTTTGGTATCAAAGCATAACAGGTGGAACCAAAAATCCTGAGATGTTTTACCGAAGGAACATGTCCATACCACAATTCATAAGGAGTCTTGTTTCTTATAGCACTAGATGGACATCTATTCTTTATATATGCAGCACATAGAACAGCATCAGCCGAGAACATTATCTTTACATTTTTGAAAAAAGCATGGATCTTACCATATCCAGGATTGTTCTATTCATTCTTTCAGCTACACCATTATGTTGGGGATTATAAGGCACATTTGTTTGATGTTTAGTCCCATGTTGGCGAAGATAGTGTTCAAATTCATTTGATGTATATTCTTTTCCATTATCAATGTGAATAGACCCAATATGAGATTGTGCATCATTTTCAATCCATTTATGAAAATTCTTGAATGTTAGGAAAGCATCAGATTTGTTCTTCAATAAATAAACCCAACACATTCTGGTGTAGTCATCAATAAGTGTCATGATATATTTATTTCCATTTGCAGAAGGAACAGGCATTGGCTACACTATCCAAAAAGTTCAAGCTTCCTATGTGCTCTTGAATGTGAATCATGAAAAGACTGTTTGCTATGCTTTCCTAGAATGCAAGCATCACATTGCTTAAGTTTCTAGGAATTGTAGGCAAACCAGCAACACCATTTTTCTTCAATAAGCGGAGACTGTCATAGTTCAAATGTCCAAATCTAGCATGCCATAATAAACTTGATGGAAGTGTACCTTTCTTCATGATGAGTAATATATGAGAAATGTTGTTTATGAGCAGATGTTCCTTGCAGTTTGAGAAGTCTTTATTCTTCTATTCCCCTCATGACAAGTAAGTGATCAGAGGATTTTCTCACCTCAAGCTTGCCATCAAACATATGAATGGAGTGACCTTGCTGGCGGATGTGGACCAAGGACAACAAGTTTCTCTTGAGTTGTGGGAGATATAAAACATGATCAAGAAGAAAGTCTGAGAGACCAGGCAGTTTAAGCCTGATTGTGCCAGGCCCTGATGGCTTGATTTTTGACTGATCTGCAAAGTAAACTACTCCATCAACATTGTCATTGAAATCTTAAAAAAAGTTTTTTCTATGAGTCATGTGACAGGTTGCTCCTGAATCAAGCAGCCAATCATTTTTCCAGGAAGCAAGTGAAGTGTTAAACAAATCTTCATTTACTCCAATGTTACATTGTGCCTCAATATAGTGAGCGGATTCAGGTGCT
>APFE031039532.1:58453-96360 GCA_000404065.3 Pinus taeda
ATATATATATATATTATTTACTGCCGTATTTTGATAGGGCTGAAGCCTGTTTTCCTGCCCTCGATGTGCTCTGAATCCTGATTAAGTATGATTTACGAATAATAATATCTATATATATATAACTGTGATCCTTTTTATTCTAGGGATGAGATACTAAATATTACTCTATAACCTTCACATTTTACTTTATTAGAATAGTTAATTAATGATAAATTTTATGTGCATTTGCATTTGTTTTAAGATTCTCATAATAATGTTCGCTTCGCTTGCAGCCATGGTAATCAATTTGGCTATATTAAGTCTAACTTATCATCTAATGTTTTGGAAACAGTGTTATATTGAGTACCACTATAAAACCAAGCAATTACCTTTTAGTTCTTCACTTGAAATTTGATTGGTAGTGGATTATGTTTATCTCCACTCTCTCTGAGTACTCCAATGTGGTGGAAACTATGGCTAAACCGTAATGAAATGTGTCTTCTACGGCTTCTTCTTTGTCTACATAACAGTTTTTTCTTTGCCATTCGTTTCTGACCATATTTGGTGGAATGTTGGATGAAGTTGGCCTCACTCATTTTTTATCTCTTCTTTTTGCTAATTTATTTTTATATTATATACTACGACCCTCTCTTGAAGCCCAAATCAATGTAGATACTCTTCTTAGTCGACTCGTCTATCTTTCAACACTAAGAAACTACACTTTTATTAAATATGGCAGAAAAGTCCTCTAAATTATTTAGAATTATAGATTTTTTTATATAGTATCATAGCACAATATTTCAATTCGTATATTAATTCATTATTAATATTTTCATTAACATACATTTATAAAATAATTATTTAAGCGATTTAATGCATTGTTTTTCATCTATATTCTTCATTTAATTCTAATTCTAAAATATATATCTTGCCTGGTTTATTAAAAAGATATGTTGGATATTCAAAAAAGAATTCACAAGAAGCGAGTATCTCGATTATAAGTGTAGCACAACCCGGATGCAGGTGCTTTCAAGGCATAATCAATGACGGTTTATATCAAGCTGGCATCTAGACTTGCAGCTGTCAATTCTGCACGGCCTCCGAAATCCTCCCGCAGATGAAATGGATTATATACAGTACCTGCAGATCATCAAGCATTCAGAATTGAATGCGATCCCTGTTCGAGACTCTTCGCAGGTTGTTTTATTTATGGCTTCGTTGGTTGTTTCAGCTGTCATTCCCATCGGGTCTCTCTTTATCAGCTTGTCCTTATCCCTGCCTCCTCGTATCGCTCTGGTTACTTGGTTGCATATCTGGTGTAAGACCTTTACTTGGCTTTCCCACCTTCGAACCTGCTCTGTCTTGCCTTGTTCCGCATATCCTTCAGGTCACTTTGTTCCCTTGACAATGGTGCATCTCCGTGGAGGCAGCAGTGGAAACCGTGGGTGTTCTCAGCCTGCTCCCCAGAACATTATCCCTCTGGCTTCGGCTTCCCCATCCTCTGATCATGGCAAGCCCTTCCCGCATAATTCGTTCCAAACCACCCGCTTTAAATTCCACAGTCGTCTCAACAAACCGATTCTCTCGGCCAGCATCACTGTAATTCTGGCTGAGGAAGAAGATAGCCCTAGTGTCTCTGTGCATACCTCAACTTCGCAGTCTCAGGATGATAGCATGCTACAGGGAGAAGATGTAGGCATTGTGTTTGATTGTGGTGAATTGCGGGCTGAGGGTGATGTCCCTAATGTCCTCAAGCCTCGAGAAGATAATACTCAGGACATTTCAGCTTCGGCTAATCCGGCGAACCCCTCAGATGGCAATCAGCGCTTGGCAGCTCCTCTAGGTGGTAGCGGTATAGGTGCTGGGGGCAATGCTGATGATTCGTGGATGGGCGTTCCTTGCCGCGTGGAGAAGGATGATCGGGACCCTATGGCAGATGCATGATCCCTCCGAGACCTCGTCTGATGTCGCAGTTTCCCTTCTGACTCTTTTTTCCTATGTGCCGTGTCATTCTGGCTTTTGTCAATATATTTTGTATCAGGTCTTGGCTCGGCATGTTTATCAGATCTTATGTTAATATGCTTTTTATCAAGTCTTGGCTTGGAAAGTTTATCAGGCCTTTGGTCTTTCAGTTTTGCATATGTTTATCCGGGCAAAACAGAAAATATCATGGCTACAACTCTCATGTGTCCCGTACTATTGTTTACCATTATGGCTAGTGTTTGGTATGCATGGATTTTGGGTCTTGTGTATCTGGTTATCTCAACGCGGGGATAGTTTGTCAGTTCTGTTGGACAACTTCGACTTCCTCTGAGGTCTTGACCTCCATGTAACTATAGTTTCCTTTTATTAATAGAATTAACCTTTACTTAGAAAAAAAAATTATAAGTGTAGCACGTACTTAAGTACAATATTATATTAGAAAAAGTATGCAGTTATTAAAAACTATAAACCAAATAATAAATAGGTTAATATTTATATTATTTTTAATATTTTATTGATCTTTTAAAATTGATTTATATGTGAAATAATAAAAATAGGTATGAGACTGTTATCTGAACTCTCTAGCTAGTATTTATGTTTTCCTAAAAGATTTATATAATGGCAGAGGCTAGTGGAGGCTCTTTTCAAGATGCTATTAAAGGCAAGAATAAGGAGACCAAAATCTCATTCTTTACTAGGCTTGTTACCTACAACATCTTTCACTTTTCCAGAACTGCTAAATTTGGCTTAGAGGAAAACAAAAAAAATGGAAAAGATACAAAAGGTAAGTCTACAAATGGAAGCATCCCAAAAGTATCTTCGAATTTGAGAGAAAGAATGGAAGAAAAACACGACAATTCCCAGTCGGACAAACCCCAAAGAATCAAGTCAAATACCAATAACAATTGTAGAAAAAAAGATCCCAGTGCTCGAAATCTAGGACCCAGATGTCACAACCTACAGAGACTACAAGCAGGAGCATTAAGTCTATCTGGGAATCTGGCCGATTGAAAATGTTTTGAAATGGTGGATTCAAAAAAAGTGGATACTGAAAGGAGACATCAAGCTGCAACAAGGATCGAAGGGATTCTTCACGGTCATTTTTGACCTCCAAAAAGACAGAGACCATATTTTCGAAGGAGGCCATACTTCTTCAAATCGGTCGGGCTCTACATTAGATACTGGAAGGAAAATTTCACCCTTGAAAAGGAAGAATTCACTAGAGTTCGGTCAATATCAGGCTTTAATCGCTGCCAACTGACTATTGGTCACCATCGATGCTCAAGGCAATCGAGAATGAGCTAGGGGAATACACAAAAATGTCAAAGTGAACCAAAAATCGTTACTATGTCTCTTACGCAAGAATTTGTGTTTACATGGATTTCTCAATTCCCCTACTGGAGGCAATCAAGTTAGCCTTGAGAAATGAGGCCTAGTTCCAAAATAATTACTATGAGCATATAGCATTTAGATGCAGAAAGTGCCATGAACATGGGCACCTATTCATAGAATTCCCCCAGAACAAGGCTCAACAAAGCAACATTCAAGCTTAAAAGAAATCAGATGAACAAGGTTTCAGTAAAGTGGGACCTAAAAATAGGAACAACAGGAAGACTCAAGGGAAACAAGGTCAATATCAAACAACCAACAAAAAAAAATATGAAGCCCTACAAGAAGACCAATAAGAACCAATCTCAGATGGTAAGAATGACAAAGAAAATAAAGGGAGAATCCAAAACTCAGCAAATCAGATACAACTAGAGCATCATTCCAAGCATTTTCAAGCAGAGGAAGACCACATACCATAAGACACCGACATGGAACTAGAAATGACATAAACTTTCCCTAAAGACAACGCAATAGAGGAAGCCCTGGGAGGAGTTTATCTCATCTCCATAGTAGAAGAAAGGAAAAAAATTACTTGGTAGTTATACCAGTAGAGCACATATAGAGAATAGAAGGGCATACCTTTTAGAAAAAGAAATAAAACAAGGCACATTCCATAATTTCTCAGATGACTCGATAAATAAAGGAATACTGGAAAACATGACAGTAGGGTAGAAAAACCCCAAAGGACCCAACCGAAAAAGAGGTAGGAATACCACAAGTTAGATCCTCCAGGAACTTGGAGCATGACTTCTTAATGAGGGTAAGGTAAAATATCTCACTCTAACCCCACATCTTTATCAGTGAATTGTATATCATGGAATATAAGAGGCCTAAATGGTCTATGAAAAAAAAGAGTCTTATAAAATAGACTCTTTATAGAAAAACCTAGCATTGTTCTCATTCAAGAGACTAATATTTCCATGTAGAACCTCAACATTCTTGAGAAGAATTGTTTAAAAAGCTATAGCTACATTTCCAATTCTAGAATTGGGATTGTTGGAAGGCATTTGATACTATGAAAAAGCTCACTTTATGATCTATCCTCATCCGTAGCGATGAGGAACTCCATCACTATAGCTCTAAATATCACTGGTTCCAATGATAACATATGTGTTACAAACATATACGCTCCACACAAGGCAGCTAAGAGAATCCATATGCTAGAAATGGTTGGAAGGATCCTTAAGACCATTCCTATACCATACAAAATCATTGCGGGGAATTGTAACAAAGTCCTAAATCTTGATGAAAAAATGCGGGATGTGCAAGTTGGACAAAGACTCAAAAGTATTCTGAGCAACCATTGATGAATTAAGTCTGATTGATATCCCACTGATAAATGTCACTTTCTCTTGTAACAACAAAAGGGGTGGAGTGAGATAGATTGCCTCTACACTTGATCATTTTCTATTCTCAAGAGTCATCTACATGACCTCATGGGAAACAAAAGCTCGCATCCTCCCCCAAATGGGTACAAACCACTAGCCTATATCTTTGAAAGTGTGCGTTTCCTCTAGCCCCAAGAACTAGCCCTTCTATTTTGAATTGTTTTGGCTTCACCACCCAGACTTAATTGAAAATATGAAGGAATGGTGAAAAGGCCTAATGCCCCAATCAGGTACCAGAATGTATAAATTCCTATAAAAATTAAAGTTCATCAAAAATAAAATCAAATTATGGAATAATGAAGTCTTTGGTCAGATCTTCAAAGAAAAAATATCTAGAACAGAGCATCAAAAATTCCCAGCAAAGAATCATTAGAAATGGCATCACTGACCAAATGAAACAAGAATAAATAAACCTCCATAATAATTGGGAAGAAAGAGTCTTACAGGAGAAGAAACTTTGGCAACAAAAGTCTCGAATCAAATGGCTTAATTGTGGTGAACACAACTCTTCCTTCTTCCATCACTCCATGATTCAATGCAGGAGACACAATGAAATCCTTGGCCTTAAATCCAAAGAAAGAAGTACGGTTCATACCCATGATGATATAATGAACGAAATAAATGAGTACTTCAATAATCTCTTAGAGGATCCCAAGGTAGACAGATCAAGAGAAATAAGGGAAATCACTCACAACACTCCTACAATCCTTAATCAGGACCATAATAAAATGCTTCTGAGGGAAGTAACTATGAAAGAGGTAGAGGAGGTTGTAATTCCCATGCCCAATGGGAAATCTCCTAGACATGATCGTTTCACAATTGATTTCTATAAAGCTTGTTGGCCTTTCTTAAAAGAGGATGTTTATGACTTGGTGGAAGACTCCATAATCAATAAAATTGTTCTAAAAGCCCTCAATGGTACATTCCTCACTCTCATTCCTAAATAATAAGATGTTCATTCTCCAAATCGGTTCTGTCCTACATCCCTCTCCAATGTAATCTACAAAATCATATCAAACAACCTTTCCAATAGGATCAATTCTGTCCTTCCTCTCCTTATATCCACAAACCGATTGAGCTATGTGGAGAGAAGGCAAATAATGGACAACATCATTATATCTCATGAAATAATTCACTCACTTAAAGTTCAAAATTAACATGGCATGATGATGTAGCTCAACATGTTCAAGGCATTTGATAAAATAAATTGGGATTACATTAAGGAAGTTCTAAAGGCTTTTGGATTCAATCAGGATTGTATTAATTGGATTATGTCCATGGTTTATAGAGCCTTCTTCTCCATTCTTAACAATACCTCCACCTGCAAGCCCTTATGCCCCTCTAGGGGCATAAGAAGGGAAGACCACATGCCTCCCTTCATCTTTGTTATCATGGCCGAAGGTTTAAGCAGATCCCTAAAGGCTGTCAATATTAAAAATTCCCTAATTGGCCTCAAGATTCATGATAGTGCCCCCTCCTCAACCCATCAAAAAATTGTAGATGCTATCTTGTTAATGGGAATCCCAATTGTCAAGGAAAATATGTCTTTCAAAGAAATTACCAAATGTTTTTTCGAATTCCTTGAGAAATTCCATCAACCTCGAAAAATCCAAAATTTTCTTCTTCAATACTCCCATTTCCATTCAAAGAAATATGACTAGAACGTTACAATTTCAAATATGTTCTCTCCCCTCTAGGTACTTGGGAGTATCTCTAATTGAAAAATCTTTCAAAAAATCCAACTGGGAGGAGCTTCTCAACAAACTTAGAAAAATACTTGCTAATTGAACTTTTCGCTCCCTTAATTTGGCGAGAAGACCGGTCCTGGTTAAATTAGTGCTTCAAGTAATGCCTTTGTATATGTTTTAGGCTCCAACAACCCCAAAATCAATCACCAATACCATCAGGTGCATCCGAAGGAACTCTTTATGGAGGGGCTCATACACTAAGAAAAAATGGGCTCTTGTAGCCTTGGAGAAGGTTTGTAAACCAAAAAATGCTAGAGGGTTGGGTTTAAGGGATCTATATATTCTTGGAAAAGCCTTAGGGGCCAAGAGTTGGTGGCGTTGACTAGACAACCAAAAAACACCTTGGGGCCTTATTTGGAGGGAAAAATATGTGCTAACTCACTCAAATGACGATCTCATCAGGTTCATAGGCAACATCAAAGGTTCATCGATTTAGAATGAAGCATGGGATAATAAGGTTATCATTCAAAAGCACATCTTCTAGGAGATTGGTAATGGAGAAAAAGCCCTTTTTGGGAAGATGCCTAGCCGCAACTACCTGACCTAAATAGGGATTAGTTCACCCAACTTCACGCTTCTATGGAAGGAAAAGGTAAGCATAGGGTGGCCCATTACTAGAATCCCAACAACATAATGGAAAAATGGTGAGAATGGTTTAAAGATAAAGATTGGTAACCTCTTCCAATTGGATTTGATTGGAGCATTTTTTCCAATACCATTTTAGAAAGACAAATCTAATTCAACAGAGGTGAAAATAAGATCAGATGGGGTGAAAAATCAGCATGACATTTCAATCTCAAAGAAGCCTATGGCTACATGGAAAACCATGATCAACTACTAATCCAAGAGCTTTTACTTATAGATGCATAAGAATTATAGGAAACAGATCTTCTTAACCATGGAGCTTAAAATCACATAAAAAATATGGAAATAAAAAGATAAGCATGAAACCATGACACAAGGATTTGATTATGGAGTTTGTCTAATTTGCACTATGTCTCCGAGCCCTGCTCAATAGTGGGGAGGCCTTCTTTCATTATGTGGCATAAAAAGAGATAAAGTAAAACCAACATTGATTTATATTCCTTATACCTCCAAGATTGAGTATGGAAGAAGAATGGAGAGCCCATCTTTAGAAATAGAGAGTACCACTAAAATCCTGGTGAAAAATTATGTTGAATTTCTTATTCGAACACCCAATTTGGAGAAATAAAACTTTTGCACCCTCTTTGAACCTCCCTATTACTCAAGGCATGTCCCTACCTACTCCCAGGTCAGGTTAATATTGTTCAATGGTTTCTTAACTATTCCAGTATTTGCCTTTCTCTGATGTGAACAGTCCCTTATATAAGCTGGTGGCTATCTCCTCAATCCCCAGGAAGTCCTTGAACAAATGACAAGTTTAACAAGCGGCGATTCCTACATTAAGGTTTTCAAGCCTAGTATAGCATTTAGGTGAAAAAACTTTCATATACGAAAAAACCTCCAGAACATGTTAACCACACATTAATCCCAACGACTTTTAACATCGACGCTTGAATCAAATTTTCAATCGACGGTTTCTATTGGTGGACAGACCCGTGCCTTTACAACAAGCGACCTGTGATAAAGGAGGACCCGATGGGCTGTTATTCCATAGTACATAATATATCGGGTCCGTAAGAATCATCGCAAATCGTAATCGGCGGGACTGGGGTGGTACTTTATGCGACTACTTCTCCTTGCAAACTACGATTGTGATATCACAAATCGCAACTTGACTTTGCAATTGTGATATATCACATCACAACCTGGCTTTCTCTAGGGTGATTCTTTAACTCTTCCCTCCTCGTGATCTGCGAGAGCCATTTATCACATTGCAACCCTTACTTGCTTGGGGCTGATTTTCTTAAGCTGCAACCTCTTTCTTCCACGGTATACTACATGTGAGGCCAATGGCAACCTACCACTTGGCACTACCCCATCCACTAAGATATATGCCACGTCATCTTCTCCTACCACCTGTCTAAGTCAAACATGAAATTTGACTTGCTCTAACTTCATCATATGAGCTCAGATTCGAGTGTCATTCACATCATTAGAATTAGGATGATGAACACTTCGATATGATGCTATGATTTTCTAGATTATGCCACTTTGAGTTTTGATCCTTGCCACTGGTACTTTTTAGAGATCCACCTGGATCAATCCTCCCCACTGAGAACTTTTGGACCACCAAAAGCCTTTTCAGTCAATTAACAATTGAGGAAATTTCTCCCTGACCTTTTCTTTCTCCATCGACCGAGCTTTACTCAGATGCATTCATTTGAAGTCAACACGAATATACTCCACATCTCCCCATCGTGAAGCTCTTGCTTTCCTAACAAATATGATATCTTCAGGAAACTTGACTAGATACTCTGGTGAAAAATCATCTGGTATAGGAATCTGTGCAACCTCTTCGGTATCCATAATAAATGGAGGTTCATAAAGCTTCAGGTTTTCAACATTCACTACTGAGTACATTTGCATATAAGCGGGCAAGTCAGGAAGAAAATCATTGTCTCCAATCTTTACCAATATGGTGAAGGGACCATATCAAATGGGTCTCAATTTCTTCCCTTACCCCTTCATTCTATCATTGCTAGTGTGGAGCCATACCTTGTCCCCAACTTGAAATTGATGCGCAACTCAATGCTTATCATGTCAAGCTTTACGCGAAGCCTGACTCTTCTCCAACTGCTCTTGTACTGCCTGATGAATCACTTGTATCCACTGAATAAGAATTCATGATTTGTTGTTGGAATTATGATGCATGTGTTGTCCTTGATGGAAACTCACTTGTAATAGAACAAGTATGGTAACTGGATGAATCTATAGGTTATATTAGAGGTGACAGAATAATGGGTCAAAGTTTTACGGATCAGAATCAGAAGCTTGATACAGGAAATTGTTTGTATTATGAATGAGGTGTCGTCCTTGATAGCAACCTAATTGATGAGTTGTCCTTGATGACAAACTATTTGATGAATGGACTACTTGATCAAGGTTTAAACGTGATGTGACACAATGCATGGCAGTTTTGTTTATAGATGTGATAAAATGCAGGAGAGTTCAAAGGAATCAGTTCAGAAATGATAAAGTGATGGAAACTCACATTGTAACAGGTCAATTCAGAGGTAACAGAGTAATGGCATAGAAGAACAGAGTGATGGAACAAGGATTATATATCAGAATAACGAAATTGAGGAAAGAGAATGTTTTAAGTTGTATATGTTGTTTAACCTAGTCCAAGTCACATACACACGTGGGTTCACATAATAAAAGGCGTGTATGCGTATGCACGTAGTTTGGTAGAAGGAAAAGCACATATAGTATGGAAAATTAATGTTAAATAATACCAAGGGTTCCTACCATGGTATTGGCCCATAGCAATGAGCGCGACAAAGTATATTGATCTGCGAGAAAGTATATTGATCTCGTCAAAGAATACCATCAACATAACTATGGTTTTTAACCAAGGTATTGAAAAGGCTGAAACTATATAAGGAGTTGAAGATCAAAGTGTGAGAGTGTGCATATGATGAAAATATTATGAAGAGTTATATCAAAAGAAAATAGGCATGTTATGGGTTTTTTATGGTTTTCTTGATCTGAACTAAGTATGCACCCCAGTGTTTGATGATGGATGAGATATAATAGGTCTGAAATAATTATGCACTAATGATTGATTAGGATCATGAGACTTGAAATGCCTTATCATTGTGTGATCTGTAGTGGATAGGCTAGATCTAAGTGCTAAAGCATGCTTTATCCTTTAAATGTTATGATCTGGGTATATATGAATTCTTGAAAAGCTACGAAGTTGTAAGTCATTATTTGCAGAACTATATGCAGGTTTGCCTCGGTGAAGGCACATATACACGTGGAATCTGGACTTCCAAGTAGCATATGTAGAGGAAGGTTTACTTGTTCAGAAATGATTGATCCATTTGATCAATGTCGCTTATTATTTGTCAGCGATGTCTTCATTAGATCTGAAGTAAAACTCATTGTATAAGGAAATTGAGTTTCGCTATCTAATTGATTGAGTAATAAGGGTGATCTTTGTTGCTATCTATTTATAACTCTGTAATATGATAGTAAGATCTTCAAAATGTATCTAGTTAGTATAGTTTTTGGATCAAAAGTTTTATGGTTCAGTATCTCTAGAGGTATATGCAGGTTGGGTTATAGAAAGTAGCATATACATGCAGGTTGTCCTCATTGAAGTAGCGTATACATTCTGACATATGATTTTTGAGGTTGCAGTTGGTTTTCGTTGTTAATGCAGTGTTCTGAGTTCAGTTATGTGTATTGGTTACAGTGATCTGACCATTCCAGTTGATTGGGTTTTGAGTGAATGGTTGATTCAGTTGTATCAAAAATTGATGATTGGGTGACTCAGTTGTGTCAGAGGTTTCATTGATCGTTTGATTCAGTTGTGTCAGAAGTTTCAATGATTGGTTCATTCGGAAAGTGATGATTAGGTTTCAGTTATATTAAAGATTGATGGTTGGGTATCAGTGATTGATTGATTCAGATGCATCAATGATGGATGAATGTGTTACAGTGATGTGTTAAATTTTGATTTTTGATATTGAGCTTAATTGTTGATAATGGTTCTAGTATGAAAATTTGATGAAACGTTGTCCTTGGAGAAAGAGCGAAGGCGGTAGCCTTCTGTAGGTTGGCGCGTACATACTGGTAATTGTATCAGCCAATACAAGAGTTAGGGGGTTAGCTCTCCCTTCCATTAGTAGTTGAAGAATGAGTGAAGGTTGTACCCTTCTTTAGGTCGGCACCTATGTACAGGTAAACATATCATCCACTACAAGAGCTAGGGTGTTGTAGCTCCTTTCAAGTAGAAGCTGGAGAACGAGAGAAGGTTGTAGCATTCTATAGGTGGGTTTCTGCGTACTGGTATGAGTCTGCACCAGTACAAGATTGTAAACATATTTTTCTTTACATTAAAAAGAAGACATAGATGACAATAGCAAGTGGTTTTCTCTTGCCTTGGGTTTCCACCTTAAATCCTGGTGTTCATGTGTGTTTCTTATGTGTGATGATTTATTTTGTTATTACAACACATTGTTACTATTTATCTAATGTTTAATAAAGTATTAATGCACTGGTTGAAGACAAACATATGATGTATTAACTTAATCATAAGTTCACTATATATATGCTAATTGTCTTAAGAACAGTCGCGTACACATCCAAGTTCCATTCAGTAAAGTCATTTATAGAAATCTGAATATAAAATGTAAAATATTATTGATTTATAAATATTGATTCAACCCCCCTCTCATTATTTTTCCCAACAATTGGTATTAGAGCGAGTCCTTTGGCAGAATCTTAATTGCTTGAAGGAAATCCAGTGTAACAATGGGAAAGGAGGAAAAGAAGAAATCACCTCAGAAGAAGAAGACATCTCAAAGAAACAGTGGCAACAGAAGAGACAATTGGCTGTTAGGTGGAAGCAATTATTCAGATTTAGAATCACCTTAGATTGGAGATGAACAAGAAAAATAATTATCATGTACTAATTTTTGGTCCTCTAGTGATATGTTTATTTATTCATGAAATATTGAAGATAATGAATGTAATAGTGAAACAACTGTATTTTCTCTTATGGGTGAATGTGAAAGAAATCTAATAGAGACATAAGTTAAAAGGCTCGCAGATAAGATTAGAGATCAACAAGATCTATTTTACGAAATGGAGTGTACCTGCAAAGAAGATGTTATCAGGTTAAAAACTCAGTTGGAGGAAGGAAACAAAATAAGGAAGCAATTCAAGGAAAAGGAATATCAATATCAAAGGATACAGGATGATGTAACATCATTGAGAAATGAAGTGAATGAAAAGGATACAACAATCAAGGAACTTATAGAAATAATCAGTTACTGTGAAGGTCTTAAAGATGAGGTCATCTCTCTAAAAGAAGATCTTCAAAATTAAAATAAGCAGAATGAAGAAATACCTCACGCATTTGAAGAATAATAAAATGTGATTATCAAATTAAGACAGAAAGTAGAAGAAGGAAGAAAATTTGAAGAAATATTGAAGAAACAATATCTTGAAAAGGAAGAGTGATATCAAGTTGAGGTAAATATCTTAAAAGGTAAATTAGAAGAAAAAGATAAACTTTTATGATTTCAAGATAGTACTAAGATTTTGGATAATATTCTTAGTAGTCAAAGGTCTCCTGCCATCAAATATATTCTTGGTTTTCATGAAACTGTTAAAGGTGAATCTAGCTCACAAACTAACGCAGTGAATTCTAATGAAAAATCTGAAATGCTTAACAAGGAGATAAGAGGTCAACCCCGTCAACAACCAAGGAAAGAAAGTATTCACAAAAAATCATTTAGTCCTAACTATGGAAGTGTTAATCGATTCTTTCCTTTGATGAATAATGTTGAATGTTCCATCTATCATAATTTTGGACATGTTGTAGCTAGGTGCAGAAGTAGAATGTTTCAAGCTAATAACCATCCCACAGAAAGATCATCAGCTTCTATGTACTCTAAGAGATATTGTTTTTATTCCAATATGTTTGGTCACAAAGCCATTGAATTATATAGAAGGAATATGAAACATATAAGATGTTATTCTTGTAACAAGTTTGGGCATATAGGAAAAGAATGTAGGAACAAGTCTATGGATCACTGTAGACAATATGGTAAGCGATCAAATAAGCACATTTATATCAGAAAATCTAAAAAAGATGAATATACCAAGAAGCAAGAAAAGGAAGATCATATAAGGTGTGATCTTAGTCTCTACTCATTCTAAGACAAACTTGATAGTGGATGTTCTCATCACATGACTAGAGACTAGAGAAAAATGGAGTCTTTGATAAAGAACCATCATCATGGTAATGAAAGTCTTGGAATTGATGTTTCGCCACAAGTTCTATGACCAGATATAGTCAGAATAGACTCAGGAGGAACTGGAAGTATGAAATTTCAATGTTCATTTTTTCATACACAGATATTATGAAGACAAGTAGTGTATATACGCGAGTTTGAAACTGCACAGTCCGGTATATGTTGGTTTGATGAAGAAGTAGTGGGACAGAGTCAGAAAAAGGGTATGATATGGTTTAGACAATTATCATTTGTATTTTCTATTTTGATGGTTAATGATTACAATATTTTGATGTTATTTAGAAGTTATTTGACCCTCATAAGTTGTTGATGGCTTGATGTATAACTGGTTGATGATGATTCCTTTATGATTCCTACTAACATATGCCATAATCAGATCTGATAGTGAACAATTGGCACAGGTTCAGGGGGAGAATATTCTATGCTTCTAATAATGCATTGTTGGCATCATGTTTAGAATTATTTTGTACCTAATGATTCTTATCAATGTTTTTTGAATGATTCTCTTAATGATGCATATAGTTATGTTTCTTACATGGTGATCTTCATGAGTTCAAGGAGAATAGCAAAGCTTGAGTACACATCTTCATTATTTGATTATGTTAAGTGGCACTCATTTTTGTTATGTTGTTGCCTTCATGCCTTTAAAGATTCATAAATTTCATATGGTGCAGTTATGCATGAGGATTCATATAGTTCTTGGCTCTCACATGGCATATTGTTTAGGGATTGTGACACTTGATGGTATCAAGAAAGTTTGACAAAATGACCGTGAGCTCATGGTTTCCCTCTCACATTAATAAGCAGTTAGATACATATTTCTATCGCTATGTGGGATACATGGATGGTTAATTAAATTGCGACGTTTGTATAAAAGATCCTCTTCTATGAATAAAATTGGCCAAGATAATGGTGTTATCATAGGTGTCATGAAGACATGTATATTCGAAGGCATGGCTTACTTAGTCACATAATGATGATGACTTCTTACTTTATGATGATAGGTTTGATACTCACATATGGTGATTATCATGGTTGATGCTTATCAAATGTGGGATGTTCCCTAGTGATGATACATGGGTGATATATTGAGGGTTCTTATGGAAAGATCATGCAGTTCTAGCTACGATGATGATGTTATGGTCATGGATTATTACTATGGTGGTTTCACATACATATGATATGATGTGAATGGTTTTCGTATCACTTCTTGGAGAATTGAGATGTGGCATATGTTTAGTTCATTGTTGGAGGGCTATAGATAAAGGAGTTTTCTGACAAAGAAAAAGTGAAAAAATGGTCTTGATAAGGTCAAGAGAATGAGTTGATATCTATATGTAGCATATTTAGTTAGAGGTTGATGATATTAAAGCTACATTGACTTATCTTGCGAGTTGATGATGGACATGTATAGGTTGTTACTCTTGATGCTGCTAACAGATGTTTATGGTATAGATTATATATGATGTATGATAGTTGCTGATAATTATCATGATTTTGTTTAGTTCTTTGGCCTTTGTTATAAACGTCATGTATATCATTTGATGAAAATGTCATGTAAAGACCTATGATGTAACAATTGTCATAATTCAGTCATGTATGGACTTTTGAGATAATGTCAAATATGTAATCCCAGATGGCTGGGTGGATGAGTCAAATATGTATCCCCACATGGTTGGGTGGATGTATCCCCACTTGGTTGGGAGATGGATGTATGTATGATTCATTGGTGATAGGAAGGTCATACTCAATAGTTGCATTATAGAGTCATGTTATTCTTTTGAAAAATATTTCTACAGACTCTACATGTGCTCAGGGGGAGAATGGACAATATAGTGCATCTCAGCATGTAATAAGGGGTAGTTTGATTAGAGAATTCAGAATGTGCCTAACAGGATCATGATCAATGTTCATATTCAGTAGTTCAGATATGTAAGTCTTCATTCAACATTGGCCATCCCTTTTCCCTTGATGTCAAAGGAGGAGAGTGGCTTGGTGTTTGGAGAGTAGCTTGATGTTTTGAAAAGCTTGGTGCTTGTCTTGATGTTATTTGCAGGTTGGGGTGAACAAACACCAAAGTGATTTCCATCAAGTCCAAAGGGGGTGATTGTTGGCATTATGATGCATGTGTTGTCCTTGATGGAAACTCACTTATAACAAAAGAAGTATATGGTAACTTAATTAATCTACAGGTCAGACTAAAGTTGAAAAAATGATGGAAAATAATAATGGATCAAAGGTTTATAGATTAGAATTTGAATCTTGATACAAGAAATTATTAGTATTATGAATTAGGTGTTGTCCTTAATAGAAACCTACCTAATGAGTTTCCGTTGATGATAATCTATTTTATGAATGAAATAATTGATCAAGGTATAAATAGGATGGGACAAAATGCATGGAAGTTGTGTTTACAAATGTGACAAAATGCAAGGTAGTTTAGAGGAATTAGTTCAGAAATGATAAAGTGATGGAAACTGACATTGTAACAGGTCAATTTAGAGGTAACAGAGTAATGACATAGAAGAACAGGAAGATGGGACAAAGGATTACAGATCATAATCAAGAAACTGAGGAAAGAGAATGGTTTAAGTTGTATATGTTGTTTAACCTAGTCTAAGTCACGTATACATGTGAGGTTCATAGAATAAAAGCACATATTATAATTTATTATTATATATATATAATATTATATTTATTTATATATATATAACATATTATGATGCATGTGTTTAAGATGGAAAGCCCATATAGTATGGGAAATTAAGGTTAAATAATACCATGGGTTCCTACCACGGTATTGGCCCATAGTAATGAATGCAGAAAAGTATATTGATCCTGTCAAAGAATAACATCAGCATAACTATGGTTTTGACCCAAGTTATTGAAAAAGGCTAAAACTATATAAGGAGGTAAAGATCAAAGTGTGAGAGTACCCAAGTGATGAAGATATTATGAAGAGTTATATCAAAAGAAAATATCCATGTTATGGGTTTTTGATGATTTTCTTGATCTGAACTAAGTATTCACCAGAGTGTTTGATGATGGATGAGATCTAATAGATCTAAAGTAATTAGGGACTAAAATGAGACCTGAAATGACACATCATTGTATGATCAGGTAATGGATAGGATAGATATGAGTGTTAAACATGTTTTATCCTTTAAATGTTCTGATTTGGGTATATCTAAAGTATTGAAAATCTATGAAGTTATAAGTCATTATTTTCATATCTATATGATGCAGCCCAGGCCACTCCCAAGCCGCAACTACCAGGATCTTTCTCCCATCATCAAACACATAAAAGCGTTTTTTGCATGATAGTGTAATCTTCATGACTTAAAAAAACCTATACATGGAATTTAATCCAATTCACAACTGAATTCTTCAGACATTCCCATAAATATCCACATATATATTGCTGGATTCACATTCAGAGAGGGCGCATTACCTTTTAATGGACTAGAATTCAATTACAGCATTACAAATGTAATGTTTACCATGACTGCAACGCTCCTCCAATCTTCTCCGCACCATGGTTATATAGCTATAGCGGTCCCTTTTTTCCCACATTGGCATAGGTATAACATAGTTCTTACTCTACACAAAAACTCATATATTTAACGCAGATATAACACTGATATAACAGGCTGATAGCGAGCCAGTCTCGGTCACACAACAGAATGAACATATATATATATTCACTTACCACATCCGCATCAGTTCTGGTTATCGGCGCTAAAGATGAGTTCAATTTTACCATAACAAGCTCTGATCATATATATATATATATATATATATAATATATATTATATATATATATATATATCGGTCCTCACAACACAAGTCACCTCGCCTTCCTTGAATAAGGCGCATATAGAGCCGCAGAAGTGCTTACCTCTGTCAACGATAATTATAAACCGACCTTTGCCACAACCAATGGCTTATAAGCCCCGAACTCTATGCCAACTGATCTTCCGTCTGTGACATATACGCTAAGAGAACATTTATAAAGATGTTACACCATTGCATGCATTGGATACAGGCTTTTAAACTATGGACGGACCCTACTTACAGATATACTTCAGTTGACTGTAATTTTAAATCGATGCGCATGCATAAGTCGCGATTCCGCCTCTGTTACAATACACATATAACCATTATGCCCATCCACAGGCTTTAGAAACTGGCATACAAACCAATGAACAGTTCCGAAGGTCCTCTGGCCTGCAATGTCATCTCAGAACGCGGGATTAATGATAAATACGCATAGCAACTGCGCGTTAAGCAATGAAAGGCAACCGGTTTAACACACATGGTAAATTCGCATGGGAACCATCAGCACCGTGCGATTTCAACACTATATAACTACATATAGGTGCGCATATAAAATCAATCCTGTCTATATATCACAAAGTGAAAATCGTTTCACCATTATTACCCAGAATATATATATATATCTATTATATATATATATATATAGATATATAACGCCACAGTGAATTAAAAGCCAAGGCAAAACAACCCACAGAGTTTAGAATGTGCTGTCCGCCCACAGAGTTTAGCAATTTCAACATTATCAAACATCGATTTCTGCCATTAACCACAGAATCATCTCATAATTCTATTAAACCTAACATATTCATATTTACAATAAAACAGACATTCACTCAGAGTTCCTTCATGGCCAGATATGCAAATCCATGGCCCTTTTACAAATTGCCAAGGCTCCCAAGGAGAACCTTGCTCACTCTACACACTCTCTCCTCACTCCTATTCTATCTAATTTTCTCTCCAAATCCCTTCCTATTTAAAAATCATTAAATTAAATGCTCAATCACTTAAAATCCTCAACAACCCCTAAATCTCTCAACATCCCTAGAGGATAGGTTTTTATCCCTGAAATCCTTCAATTCATTAAATTTCCTCATATCCTTTTATTAATAAAAGGATATTTACATAAATCCTCACCTTCTCCTATTTAATTCAAATTAATTAATAAAATATTAAAATATCACATACCCCATATTACAAATTAACATTATCACACCCCATATTTACAGATGGAGAAAAAGGTCTTGATGCTCCTGCATCAGACTCCCCATGTAAGAAAATTCATGACCACCTGGTCATAAGTCTGGATATCTCCTCCTGGATCCCAAATTTTATTTTGTAATCCTTTCGTGTTTGTCGATTGCTTCACTGCTGTTGTCATCTGCTGTTGTCTTCCAGGTTTCCATATTTTGTGCTGTAGTGCTCCACTTGCTCTGCTCTTTTTCTTTCTTTCAGTTGTCTTTCTCTGGGATGGTTTTACCATTAAACTCCTTATCAACTCAATTTCTTTGTCCAGTATGTCCTCTATCTACTGATTGTTTCCATCCCTTGAATGCTCCTTTTTTGCTGCTACTATAAATGTTGTCTCACATGTTGCTTTAGCTCTCAATATGAATGTTGCGGCCTCCCAATCGTCCTTTCCCTCTGCAACATTCCTTTGCTCATCACCTGCAACTTCTTCCAAACCTGCAATTACACACAAATCATTAGTTTTAAAATCACAAGACCTTACAGTCTTGTTTGATGCTTCAGTCATCAAATCTTTGGGCTGCCTTGAATCATTCATATGATTCAACTCTTCTAGCTCTTCATCACTTTCAAAAAGTAATGGTCCATCCTCTGGGTAACATAATGAAACTTCAACATCTTCATCTTGCTGTAGCTCAACTCTTTCGAGCTTCTCTATCCTCTGCCTGGCATCTATAACCTGTTCAAGTTCCATTAGTTCCTTTATCAACTGCAAATTTACCTGATGATTCCACTTCTCTTGTAGTCTCTGCCACCTCAACTTCTTTCTCATGACATAACCACGCTTCTGGTCTTCCTTATTTCTCTGCAACATCTCCATTAACACCTCAAGTTGAACTTCTATCTCAGCCTTCTCCCTCTCATATTCCTCTTTTCTTAACTGTCTCTGTATGCCAACTGCTTTGGCATCCTTCTCCTTTTGTCCTCTGCTGTGGTTTATTTCAGAACCTTTGTGACGACTGTCACTAGTCATCATCCTTTCCATCTCTATGAGTTGTACTAAAGCCTCTTCAACAGCAAGTCCTATCTTCCGCCACTTACCTCACCAAGCCTCCTCACTCGGTCTTTTGGCAAGCAATTGGTTCTCTATCTCCAGAACCTCCTTTGAGCACTTTTCTTTGCTCTTCCTGGCTTCAACTCATCTGCCTGTTCGCAACTGTCTTCCTTATCCAATCTCTATTGGATTTCCTCAAGGTTCTGCCACACCTTCAAGATCTCAGTCTGATCTTGTCTTTTCGTTTGCCTGTACTTTTAAATGGACCGTTCTTCCCACTAGCTGTCAACATGTGTCTTCAAACTCTTCAACTACCTTCGGAATCTCACACTCCTGCAACTTTTGTTTCAGCAAATCTGCTACTTACACATTCAAAAATATATTCCAATTCAACAAAAACCTTCTTGACATCATTTAGAAAATAAACATTTCAACAGATCCAGGCTCTAATACCAAAAATGATGCAGCCTATGCCACTCCCAAGCCACAACTACCAGGATCTTTCTCCCATCATCAAACACATAAAAGCGTTTTCCATGATAGTGTAATCTTCATGACTTACAAAAACCTATACATGGAATTTAATCCAATTCACAACTGAATTCTTTAGACATTCCCATAAATATCCACATATATATTGCTGGATTCACATTCAGAGAGGGCGCATTACCTTTTAATGGACTAGAATTCAATTACAGCATTACAAATGTAATGTTTACCATGACCACAACGCTCCTCCAATCTTCTCCGCACCATGGTTATATAGCTATAGCGGTCCCTTTTTTCCCATGTTGGCATAGGTATAACATAGTTCTTACTCTACACAAAAACTCATATATTTAACGCAGATATAACACTGATATAGCAGACCGACAGCGAGCTAGTCTCGGTCACACAACAGAATGAACATATATATATTCACTTACCACATCTGCATCAGTTCTGGTTATCGACGTTAAAGATGAGTTCAATTTTACCATAACAAGCTATGATATATATATATATAATATATATATATATATATATATATATATATATATATATATATATATATAATATATATATCTATATATATCTAGATATATAATATATATATAATATATATATATGATATATAGAATCTATATATATATAATATATATATATATATATATATATATATATTAATTATATATCTCGATATATATATATATATATATATCTATATATATATATATATATTATAGATATATATATAAATACTATATATATATATATTATATTATTATATATATATATATAATATATATATATATATATATATATATCGGTCCTTCAGAACACGAAGTCGCCTCGCCTTCCTTGAATAAGGCACATATAGAGCCGTAGAAGTGCTTACCTCTGTCAACGATAATTATAAACCGACCTTTGCCACAACCAATGGCTTATAAGCCCCGGACTTTATGCCAACTGATCTTCCGTCTGTGACATATACGCTGAGAGAACATTTATAAAGATGTTACACCGTTGCATGCGTTGGATACAGGCTTTTAAACTATGGACGAACCCTACTTACAGATATACTTCTGTTGACTGTAATTTTAAATCGATGTGCATGCATAAGTCGCGATTCCGCCTCTGTTACAATACACATATAACCATTATGCCCATCCACAGGCTTTAGAAACTGGCATACAAACCAATGAACAGTTCCGAAGGTCCTTTGGCCTACAATGTCATCTCAGAACGCGGGATTAATGATAAATACGCACAGCAACTGCGCGTTAAGCAATGAAAGGCAACCGGTTTAACACACATGGTAAATTCGCATGGGAACCATCAGCACCGTGCGATTTCAACACTATATAACTGCATATAGGTGCGCATATAAAATCAAGCCTGTCTATATATCACGAAGTGAAAATCGTTTCACCATTATTACCCAGAATATATATATATATATATATATATATATATATTATATATATATATATATATATATATATATATATATATATATATATACTATATGCCATAGTGAATTAAAAGCCAAGGCAAAACAACCCACAGAGTTTAGAATGTGTTGTCCGCCCACAGAGTTTAGCAATTTCAACATTATCAAACATCGATTTCTTCCATTAACCACAGAATCATCTCAGAATTTTATTAAATCTAACATATTCATATTTACAATAAAACAGACATTCACCCAGAGTTCCTTCATGGCCAGATATGCAAATCCATGGCCCTTTTACAAATTTCCAAGGCTCCCAAGGAGAACCTTTCTCACTCTACACACTCTCCCCTCACTCCTATTCTATCTAATTTTCTCTCCAAATCCCTTCCTATTTAAAAATCATTAAATTAAATGCTCAATCACTTAAAATCCTCAACAACCCCTAAATCTCTCAACATCCGTAGAGGATAGGTTTTTATCCCTGAAATCCTTCAATTCATTAAATTTACTCATATCCTTTTATTAATAAAAGGATATTTACATAAATCCTCACCTTCTCCTATTTAATTCAAATTAATTAATAAAATATTAAAAATCATCACACCCCATATTTACAAATTAACATTATCACACCCCATATTTACAGATGGAGAAAAAGGTCTTGATGCTCCTGCATCACTATATGTAGGTTCGCCTTGGTGAAGGTGCATATACACACAGAATATGTAATTGCAAGTAGCGTATGTAGAGAAAGGGTTAGTTGTTTAGAAATGACTAATATTTCTAACCAGTGTTGTTGTTTCACTACTATTTGTCAATGTTGTCTTCATTTGATCTGATGTAAACTAATTGTATAAGGAGATTGAGTCTGTTTGACTGATTGATTGAGTAAGAAGGGTGATCTTTGCTGGTATCTATTTAGAACTCTGTAATATGATAGTAGATCTTCACAATGTCTCTGGTTAGTACAATATTTGGTTCAGAAGTTTTATGATTCAGTATCTTTAGGGGTATACACAAGTTGGGTTACAAAAAGTAGTGTATACAACAGGTTTTCCTCATTGAAGAAACGTATACATTCTGACATGATTTTTGAGGTTGCGGTTGGTTTTGGTTATTGATGCAGTCTTCTGAGTTTAGCTCTTTCTACTGGTTATAGTGATCTAACTATTCCAGTTGATTGGTTGAATTTTGATTAAGTGTTAGTTGATTGGGTTTTGAGTGAATGGTTGGTTTAGTTGTATCAGAAAATGATGATTGGATGATTTAGTTGTGTCCGAGATTTTAGTGATTGTTTGATTCAATTATGTCAGAAGTTTCAATGATTGGATGATTCAAAAAGTGACGATTGAGTTTCAGTTATGTCATACATTAATGATTGTGTTTGAGTGATTGATTGATTTAGATGTATCAATGATGGATGAATGTGTTAAAGGTATGAGTTACAATTTTATTATTGATATTGAGATTAAGTGTTGATAATGGGTCTAGTATGAAAATTTGATGAAACATGGCCTACAAGTTATGATGTATTGAATCAGGTGGATCGAGTCTGAAAATTTGATGAAATGTGGTCCATCGAGAAAGAGTGAAGGTGGTAGCCTTCTTTAAGCCAACGCCTGCATACTGGTAATAATATCAGCCAGTACAAGAGCTAGGGGGTTAGAGGTCCCTTCCAATAGAAGTTGGAGAATGAGTGAAGGTTGTATCCTTCCATAGTCTAGTGCCTATGTACCTGTAAACATATTAGCTAGTACAAGAGCTAGGGTGTTGTAGCTGGAGAAAGAGAGAAGGTTGTAGCCTTTTGCAGGTGGGTGCCTGCATACTGGTATGAGTCTGCACCAGTACAAGATTTCAAACAACTTTTTCTTTATATTAAAAACAAGACAAAGATGACATCAGCAGGTGGTTTTCTCCCGCATTGGGTTTGCACCTTAAAGTCCTGGTGTTCATCTGTGATGGTTTATTTTGTTATTACAAAACATGGTTACTATTTATCCAATGTTTAATAAAGTAATAATTCACTAGCTAAAGACAAACATATGATGGATTAATTGAATCATAAGTTCAATGGATATACCCTAATTGTCTTAAGAATAGTCCCGTACACATGCAGGTTCCATTAAGTAAAGTTGCGTATAGAAATCCGAATATGAAATGTAAAAAGTTATTGATTTGTAAATACTGATTCACCTGCCTCTCTCATTATTTTTCCCAACATTTGTCCCTATCATCTCCTACATTGCCATCCTCATATTTACCAAATACCATCTCTAGGGGATCCCTTGGTAGATAACAAAAACATGTCTCGAATGGTGAACTCTGTGTGGATGAATGTGTTGCTTGATTGTATCCACGCTGCACATAAGGAAGTTGTTCATCCCACAAGTTGGGATGTTTTCCACGATATCCTCATCACAATTGTACCACGGTGTGGTTGACGACCTCTATCTGCCCATCGGTCTGTGGATGAAATGCCGTACTTATCTTTAGCTTAGTTTCCATCATTCTCCACAAGTTGGTCCAGAACTCTCCAAGAAAGAAAGGGTCTCGACATGACATAATAGATATGGGAAACCCAAAATGGACCCAAACATGTTGAAAGAAAAGAGAAGTAGTCTTCTCAGTAGTGACCTTCTTTTTACAACGCATTAAAATACACATTTTACTAAAACAATCCACAATGACATACAAATAGTCATGACCTTTCCTAGACAAGAAAACTAGCTACAAAATCCATGGACACTCTTTCACATGGTCGACCCAAAATAGGGAGTGGTGTGTAGAGCCCAAGTTTTCTATTAGAGGGCTTTGAAACAAAACACAACACACAACCCTTTACAAAAAAAGTCACAATGTTTTTCATATGAGACCAAAAACAAACCTCTATAAATGACATAAAGTTTTTTCAACCCCAAAATGATGAGACACAAGGGAGGTATGAGCCTTTCAGATTACATGTACTCTTTCATCAATGGGTATGCACCATTTGCCAAGGTTGTACTATAGTTTTTTCTGCAAATAATAATTGTCCACCTGTAGTCCACGAGTCAGCTTTGCATATATCTCTTTAAAATCATCATCTTTAGCATATTGTTCGCCATAAATTTCTAAAGATAAAGAAGCATTTTGAAAAACTACAGATGCGAAAACAAGAGGGTGAGAAAGCATATCTGCTACTTTGTTGTTGGCACCCTTCTTGTATTTTATTAGCAGATGAAACTGCTAGACGAATCCTATCCATATGAAATGGTGGGCTTGTTGAAGCTTGTCTGTGACAGAAAATACTGCAAGGGCTGATGATCTTTGTGGATGATGGTCTCCTTGTCAATCAGGTAATGTTTCCACTTCTTTACACTTTGAACCTAGGAGTAGAACTCCCTGTCATACGTGGGATAATTTCATAACCTCCTGGGAGAAAGTCTCCAAATGGTAACATAGATGCCTCCTTTGCTTCATCAACACAGTGCCCATGACATATTCGCTGACATCTGTTTCAATCTCAAAAGGTTGTTGAAGTTCTGGTAAGGCTAGCACTGGTGCTGTGTTGATCTTCTCTTTCACTGTGTCGAAGGATTTTTGCTACTTTCTTCCCCACTGAAAGGCACGCTTCACACTTGTCAATGCATGTAAGGGGGTTGCGATAGCAGAGAAGTTTTCAATGAACCTTCTCCAATATTTCACCGCACCCAAAAAACTTCAGACCTATGTAACATCTGTGGGCTCATGCCACTTCATAATGACATCTACTTTAGAGGGATCTATTTTCAATTCCCCATTACCGACTATGAGACCTAAATAAACTAGAGGTCTTCCCAAACTCACACATTAATAGCTTTACATACAATTTTTCATTTTTTAGAACATCAAGGACTTTCTTCACATGACATAGATGTTCATCCCATGTCCTACTATAAACAAGAATATGGTCCAAATATACAAGCACAAATCTATCAAGAAAAGGCCTAAACAGATCATTCATTACCCTCATAAACATGGTCGGAGCATTGCACGGTCCAAATAGCATCACCATCCATTCAGACAACCCCTACTTGCTTTTGAATGTAATCTTCCAAATGTCTTGTTCTACAACTCTAACCTGGTAATATCCATTACGCAAATCTAGTTTTGTAAAGTAGACAACATCTTTCAACTGATCTAATAATTCATAAATGTGAGGGATAGGGTATCGATTCTTCACTATTATTTTCTTTAGCGCCCTGTAATCTACGTACATTCTCCATGTACCATCTTTCTTTGGCACCAACACAATCGGTGAGCCGCACAAAGAAGAACTTGGTTTCATGACCCCTTCACTTAACAATTCCTGCACTCGTTTCTTGATCTCCTCCATCTCGATAGAAACTATCCTGTACATGCCAATATTCAGTAAAGGAGCATCCTTTTGTAAATGGATCTCATGTTGGATTTCCCATTTTCGGGGAAATCCTCTCGATTCCTGAAACAATCCATCATAGTCAGAAATAATTTCTAACAATTATTTCTTATGATCAAGATCACAACCTTTAAAAGTGTCAACTGACTCAACCTACTTCACTCTCAACACCATGAGCAGGCACCCTTTTCTGGAATTAACCATTCATTTAATTTGTCCCACACTTACAAGGCTAGCACTAACTTTTGTAAAATGAGCTCTGACTATATATTCTACCCCATCCTTTGTGAGGTGGTATTTATTTTCGTGCTGAAAGAAAAATGCCTTTCTGTCATATAAATATGGACTTCCCAAGATAATTCCACAGATATCCAAAGGGATAGCATCTAACACTACCTCATCCACTAATTTAGAAGAATTAACAAATCTGGCCCTACACTGCTTGGTTATTTGTAATTTTTCTTCATCGCTTACCCAACCAAGCGAGTATGGACTTGGATGCACCTTAGTTTCAAGGCTTAAATTTTTCACTAAGGACTCTAAGATTAAATTTTCTTGGGAACTTGAATTGAATAGAGTTTCCACCTTTGTGTGTTTTATAATAACCCTAATGTGGAATAATTCAATTCTCTTTCTCTCATTACTTGCAGGCTCATTCAAATAACCAGTACTTAAAATTGAATCAAAAATATTATTAATAGAAAGAGTACCTGTTGCACCCATGGCTGCGATCAATGTCTCGTTGCTAGAATTTGATCCAAGGTCCTGTTTCGTTGTTTCCACTGTCTTCTGCTTACCCTTTGCACTGAATCTCTTTGGTCTCAGCTCTGGATGTAGCTTCCAACACTGGTCCTCGTCATGACCTTCTGTCTTGCAATGCATGCAAGATGGTGTTTCTCCATCCCCTTTCTTGGCTGCGATGGTCTTCTTATCCTTCCCCTTGCCTTTCTTCTGGAATTTTCCACGCTGACGATTGAACGATGTTTTCTTCGCTTGATCATATGTGTCATTATTGCCTCAACTTTCAAGATGAATGGCCTTTATGTTATCTGAATTAATCATAGTAGGCTTGAATAATAATAGTGAGCATCTTACGTAACTAGGTAGCACACCAACATATTTAGTTATAGTCTCAGACGAATCTAATGAGATGCCCAAATTCAATGCTTGTTTCCGAAATTCTTCAATGAAGCTTTCCACATTTTGGCTTTTACCTTGCCTTAGATATTACAATTCCATTAATGCCTTTTATTTATAACCCAATGTGTTAAATTGGTCTTTTAATGCAGAAATAAAATTGGACCAAGAGGAAAGAAGACTACTTGACTTTTTGCTTCCCTTCAACAACTTTTTCTCCAACAAAATAAAGAAATATCACTCACCCGAAGAGATGCTAATTGGACCTTTGAATCTTCTTCTTCGATCTATTGAATCCAGCAACAGACCTTTATCTATCTTATGCAATTTTTTATTTTTACTTTCACTACACTCTCCATTATACATGGGCAGGTAAAACTTACATCTAGTGTGAAGAATGGTTTCTTAGTTGTATGTTTGGAATCGTGATTAGAGTGACTAGAAATATCACTTGAAGTAGGAGAGGGAGGAGGTTCTTCTCCACCACCTACATGATTTTCTGATCCATTATCATCGACATCTTTCTTCTCATGCCCAAGTGCCTTCTCATACTTTGAAAACAACTTGTCCACTTTGTTTGCCATATTGTAGAATACCTTACGATTATTTTGTTCCCCTTCCCAACAAGCTTCTCCATTTGCCATGTTTCTTCTTCATTTTGCACGTCCTGCTTCAGGGTCAAAGGACTTACACTTTCCTTTGGCTCTTCGCACCTTGCTTTGGGTTAGCATATACTCATGCAATTTGCATCGACAATGATCTGCTCTAATACCAAACTTGATCCAAGACCTTTTTCTTATAGATGCATCAGAATTACATGAAACAAATATTATTAACCATGGATCTTAAAAGCACCTAAAACAATGTGTAAATAACAAGATAAGCACAAAACCATGACACAAGGATTTGATTATGGAGTTCGTCCAATTTGGACTACATCTCGAGGCCCTACTCTTTCATTAAGTGGCACAAAAAGAGATAATGTACAAGAAACATTAATTTACAATACCTATACATCCAAGCTCAAAGATGGATGAAGAATGGAAAGCCCAAGTTCAAAAACAAAGAGTACCACTAAAATCCTGGAGAAAAATCGTGCAAAATCGCCTATATGAATGCCCAATTTGGAGAAATAAAACTTCTACACCCTCTCAGAACCTCTCTAATGCTCAAGGCAAGGTCTCTGCCTACTGCCAAGTCAAGTTACAGTTGTTCAATGGTTTCTGAACTATGCTAGTCTTTTCCTTTTTCCAATGTGGAAAGTCTCTTATATAAGCTGGTGGCTAACTCCTCAATCCCTGGGCTTCTCTTGAACAAATGACAACTTTAGCAAGCGGTAGTTCCTACACAAGGGTTCTTGGGCTTGGGATAGCATGCAGGTGAAAAACCTTTCATATATGGAAAAACCTCTAGAGCCTCTTAACCGCACATTAATCCCAATGGATTTTAACATCAACACTTGAATCAAAGTTTTCAATCGGCAATTTTTATTGGCAGACATGCCCATGCCTTTATAATAAGCAGCCTGCAATAAAGGTGGACCTGATGGGCTGTTAGACCACAATACATATTATATCGGGTCCGAAAGAATCATCGCAAATCACAATCGGCGGGACAGGGGTGGTACTCTATGTGACTACTTCCATTTGCTAACTTGGATTGTGATATCAGAAATCAAAAATTGACTTTGCAATTGCGATATATCGCATCGCAACCTGGCTTGCTCTGGGGCTGATTCTTTAACTCTTCCCTCCTTGTGATCTGTGATTTCGATTTATCGCATCACAACCCTAACTTGCTTTGGGCTGATTTTCTTAAGTTGCGACCTCTTCCTTCTGCAATTTGCGATATGTGGGGCCAACAGAATCCTGCCACTTGGCGCTTCCCATTTGCTAATAGTTCTGCCACATCATCTTCTCCTGCCACCTGTCCAAGTTAAACATGAACTTGGACTTGCTCTAACTTATTAATATGAGCTTGGTTTCAAGTGTCATTCGCATCATTGGAATCAGGATGATAAGAATTTCAATCTGATGCTAAGTTTATCTAGTTTCTACCACTTTGAGTTTCAAGCTTTTTTACCATGCCACTAGTACTTTTTAGATATCCACTAGGATCCACTACAACCTCAGCAAAAATGGAAAACTTTGTGGGGAAGACAATTATTTCCCAAAATCATCCTCTTTTTTTGGCTAACCATGCAGAGGAAGATTCTAACATGGGATAATTTATGTAGAAGAGGATTCAACAGACCCTCAAGACCTCTTCGTGAAGTGCATGAAGAAACTATAAACCATCTCCAAAATGACCGTGAATATTTCAATAAACTTTGGGAGTGGGTTGAGGTTGTTCTCAGATCTTCTGATAGGAACAGATCTTCTATCCTCAACACTCTTGAAAATTGGAAAACTTATTTCTCCTCACACCCAATAGATGAGAGGGCCTGGAACATTATCCTCGGTACCAAATGCTGGGTAGTATGGAAAGAGAAAAATGCACGATTTTTTAGAGAAGAAAAATGGCCAAAAGAGAATATCCTCACCTTAATTATATAGATAATCTAGGAAGCTATAGCCATCTCTAAATTATTGATCTTTAGTGACCCCCCTCATCCTGCTGATATAAGGATCCTACAACTCCGCAAGCTACACCCCCCCTCCGAATAATTCAACTCCAGTGATAGAAAACCAAGAAGCTCCCTGTCATTGGCACCCTCCAGATAAATACATTCTCAAATTGAATTACGATGGAGCTTCCAAAGGCAATCGTGGAGCTGGAGGTTTTGGTGGAGTCTTAAGAAACTCACAAGGAGTTATAATTATGGTTATCTATGGGAAACCTGGGCATAGCTATGAACAATGCCGCTCAACTCCTAGCTCTAGAACACAGTCTGAACATTGCCAAATTCTAGGAATTTTGGCTTCTCATCATGGAAGGAGATTAAAATCTCACCACCCAAGCCTATTGGAAGCTTTAGCAAGGCACAACTATCACCGAGGCAACAGAAAACTGGAGGCTCAACAAGACCTTGCATTGCATCAACCGATACATTGGAGAGATGAGCAGGCTCCACTTCCAGGCCATCAAACAGAAGGCTAACAGGTCGTCTGATAGGTTGACAAATGAAGGAACAATTGGTAGGATGAGAATTCTCTCCCTTGCATGGAGGGACCTGGAGGATGAACCTCTTCGCTAGGACTGTGAGGAATTAAATAGCATTGATAAAGTAGTATGAGTTTCTGTCAATAATGAGAACTCTTGTCAATCTCCAAAACATAAATGGTACAATCATTGCATCCCCTCATAATGAATTCCTGAGACAAGAACCATCCCAACTCTTTGCACGATGTAGAAAGTTACTAGATTGCAGCGATCCTTCATATATGCTACCAACCTGATCCCTTGGTTAGTATTGTTTCATGCTCTCTCATGACTACATTGTACCTCTTACTAGCCACAATTAATGGCTCTCGCATTCCTACATTTTTCATTCCCACCTCATCAGCTCGCTCCTCCTATGAATACCCCAACCCTCTCGCTCTTCCCCACTTCTCTTTTCTCCCTCGAGCCTTTGCTTTCATCGTATTTTCCCTAGATTTACCTCCTTATTTACCTTCCTTCATGTCATTTCCTCTCATGGTAGCTCTATCCCTGTCTCCCATCACAGCTGTGGCTACAACAACACAAGGTGGGGCAACCCCAAAAGGTAGCCCCACACAATATCTAAGGCATCTACGAGAAGAGTATCCCTCAATTGCATTGTCATTGTTAACCATGAAATCCAAGACCGCATTCATAATCGAGAGCTCCATGTGCGGAACATAAGACAACAGGTGACCACGGAAGTGGTAGATGCTAAATTTGAATGGATACCTAACCCGGGCCTTACCCATGCTAGGGATAATTTATACATTCATACCATTGAGCTCTCATGACAGCTCAAGATCATTCTCAGACTCACATTGCAAGAACAGTTTGAAAATACTAAAGTCATGGAGGCAAAGTTAGATATGTCAAATGATAAATTCACTATCTATATAGTTCCACCACTGACACTTCATCATGAGAGACTCACAACATTACGCTCTGCTGAAGTGTTGTATAGCTACCATGAAGGCCAACGGTAGTGGATCTCCAGGCATTAAGAAAGAGACAGTTGGTGCGTCCAACTTTCACCAAACCGCGATGGATGCCCCTGCTAGCATTTCTTTGGAGAAGCCCATCAGGTTGGAAGATGATCCCTCGGATGACATTCCTTAATGAAAATGTGTATGATGCTTTCTACAGGTCTTTGGAACTATCCTCATATCTATGGCACACTCGACAATAACGCTACTCTCTATGATTCGGTTCCCCCAGATACTCACAGTTCTTGCCCTCTCAGGTTAATGGGTAATTTTGGTAATTTTTGCAGAATTGGAAAGTAGAACCTCCATCTCTCCTTTTAGCCCAACACTAGAGGCTTTTTTGGTAACTATTGTAAAAAAAAAGTCTGGAACTTATGTAAGAAGGGATTTTTTGTAACTATTGTAAAAGGAAAGTCTAGATCTAGTGTATGAGCATCCTTCTCGAGCCACCCCACTCAGATTGTAAATACCATCTTTTGAATTAATAGGTACTTTCTTACTTAAATAATAATGATAATAGGTATGAATTTTTTAAAAAATAAAAATTATTAAGTACCTTAATCTACACTACAATCTTATGAAAGGAATATGAGTGAAATGCCATCAACTTTCTGTTGCCTATATTTATATTTTCAATGAAGTACGAGTGAATATCATCATACAGTGGTCTTCAACTTTATTACTTGATTATTTCTATCCAATGGTCTTAAACTCGATTATTGTTATGATATGAAGTGTTGTAATTCTAAGAATAACGAAAAACTGCCATGAGTTTGGGAGCTATGAGGCACACTACAGTGCTCCTCCAAACAAATGGTACGCTACAATGTTCCTTCAAATAAAAGGTAGAGATGTTCAATGAATATTTCTCTTGGGAGGAGGTTTTCTTTTGATATTAGAAGTTGAAAGCCTTATGAATTCAAATCATTGTGTGAATAAGTGGGCAATACAACACTATGCACCTGAAAAAATAAAAAGTAAAGTTGGGAAAAATAAGGCAACAAATTTGGAACCTACTTTGTTTTTTCGTAAGTAATGTTATCCAATATTCATTATAGAAAAATATGTAATTGGTTAATAAATATATTTATAATTTTGAAAATATTATTTGTATTTTATGATTCACTAAATCTATTCTTATATAAATTAGGACAATAGTAAAATATCTACTTTACTTAAATTTGGTGTCAACCTCTTTTATTTAATTATTTTGAAAACTAATTTATAAAATAAGTTTTCTATATAAAAATCAAAATTGTGGTTATTACTAATTTTTGGAAATATAAAATATGTAATAATCTAACTAAAATAAAAATAAATATTGTCATCAAGTAATCACAATCTCACTTCCTATAAATACATCTAAATTATAAAGATAAGTAACTATAACAAATATCTAATTCTATTATTTTTCAATAATATACGCATGCTAAAAACAATATGTATACATTTAAAATCATACCATTATAATCTAAATTAAAAACACAATATACTTTATAATTCATATTATCTTAACAATCATACTACACTCGTTGAACATGTTATGTAGGGGCATAATATAGTAATCACTTATGTCATTGTCCATCTTTTTATTAAAAATGCCCTACAATATAAGTTAAAATTTCGTTCTAATTTTATGTATGTATATGGAAAATGGAGAAAAGATAATATTAAAGGGGACAAAATAAAAATAAAAGGAATATACATATGAAAACTTAATTGTAACCTATTAACGGTTGATCTCATTAATTTTCTCTTTATAGGGCACCTGAGTTTCTAATTTGAGCTTCTCTTTGAGAATACTTAATCCTCTATTCAGAGGAAGACAACGAGAGGGTGTGATCTCTTTTTATCTTTTTGACTTTTTTGAAATCACTCAATTCCCTTACCTATATTTATTATAAGAGAATATATGTTTACATGACGGTGACAAATTAGTAAATTTATATAATAAAATCATATGCACTCACCAAATATACTCTATCATCCAACATACTCTTGTTTCATTAATTCAATTAACCTACTCTACTCTCTGGTACATTTAAGTTCTTCTTACATCCTCTTTTTCTGAAAACATTTATAAGAGTGAAGTTATGATTTTTTCCATAATTTTGTTTTTCTAATTAATGAACCTGACTAGTGAGAAAGTAAAGAATGCGTCTCTTCATGTTCAGTTGGGTGCACATGTTGAGTAGAGTGCACATCTAGGGAATTTTTTTTTTTTAATAGAATTTTATGTTCATGTTAAATAAGGACACAATCATAATTTATTCTTGACTAAATGTCCAATTTACAATTCATTATGCATAATATTACTCGCATTAGTGTCTATTATATTATATATTATTTTCTAATTAATCTAAAAAGTAATCATTGCAATGACCTCATACGCATATTTGTAAATGATTAAATATGCTCTATTCAATTTAAAATTAAAAAATGATCGTCATACATATGTACATTAATCTTATTCACATGTCACTCTTTAATCTTTAATAGTGACATCATAATGTATCATACCGTTGATATTACACTCGGGCTTTGTATGGAATAATTAAAAGAAAAGAATTGGTTATTTTTGAAAATTTTATTTTATTTTACTAACTACATATAAGCTGACGACAATTATTTTTTGGTTAAATATAAATAATTATTAAATGTCTTAAAATTTAAACATTTAAAGATTTGCTTTTAAATTGATAAATTTGATGAAACCAAACTTGTGATGTTTAACTATTTTTCATCTGGTAGCTTTTGACGGGCCATTAAACTCATCAAAAGCTTAAATAACAAAACAATAAAAATAAATATTCAAGTCAAATGAAAAATATGTCTAAGATATTCACGGAGAGAATATATTTATACACTAGCACAACCACATTAATAATATTAATGTGGTTAAATACGTGGATAGGTGGTGGCACAAGCCATATGGCCTGCAACCAAAAATTAACACAATACGTAATTCTGAAAACCACACCATAAATATGCACATAAAATATCAAAAATAATTCATAACTAAAAAAAATATTTACAAGAGAACTCTTGATCTAATCATTGGCCTCTCATTCTTCACTCTCACTCCTACTTACATGCCTCATGGGCTCACCTAGATTTATACAAGCTGGTCTAAACCCAAAGTAGATTCTAGATCCTAAAAGAACTCCCAAAATATCTCTCATGATTCATAAAACCTCTCACCTAATCCCTTATCTCTATATGAAATCTAACTAGCCCATAAATCTATCAACTCTTCCAAAATACTCTCGAATCTCTCTTAAAACTATAGGAAAAATACATTAAACAATTAAATCCTAAATTAGGAAACTAACTTCTTTAGTAAACATTCAACCCTACATTAGATGCTCCTGCATCATACTCCCGAGGTAAATGAAAATAATTGTCTCTCGACTATGTGTTCATAAACTAATTAAATTCCTCTTGGATCCCAAATTTTAGTGTGTCATTGATCAATTGCTATTGTTGCCATTAGTCTTGCAAGATTACAAACTTTTTGCTATATTTCTTATCCTTCTTTTTTGATCTATACTCGAGTAGTCAAATGGATTATGTTGTTGTCTTTCTTTCTTATCTGGCAATATCTTGGTTTGTGTACTTTTTCCATCCGTTTACATTTTTTTTCAATCTGATCATCCAATTTAGTTTCTTATTGAATTTTAGTGTTATTAGTTTGGAACATCAACTCACCATCTCCAACATTAAATCGTAAATTACATTTAGGTTCCACATTTTCACTGATTGAAAATTTCTCTTCCTTATCTAAAAATTCCTTAGATTCAGGTTCCATCAACATCATTTATAGAAATTGTAGTTCTTCTTCACATTTCATAAGCATTTTACGGTCTCTTTTAGAAATCATTTCAAGAGACTGGTCTTCATCTCTGCATGAAATAGAATTAGTGCCTTGTCCGACATCTGCAACACATCTTGCATCCACACACCAATTTTCAGATTTAGAAACATAAGGCTTTATAGTCTCGGCAAAGGATTTTGTTCTCAAGTCTTTATGTTTGTCTTCTAAAAAGTTTGTGTTGCCATAAGTGGGAATAAAACCAACATTCATATCAACAGATTTCATTTCATCATCATCATCATCCTCACTAAGCATTAGCCATTGTTCTGGTTCACAAATGCACACATTTGTCTCCAACATTCATATCAACAGATTTCATTTCATCATCATCATCATCCTCACTAAGCATTAGCCATTGTTCTGGTTCACAAATGCACACATTTGTCTCTGTTATCTGGAGTTTCTCCGCTTCCCTTAACAAAACTTTCAACTTCTGCTTCTGTCTTCTTATAATCAACTACTAGATTGGACATCTAGTTGTTATATTTATTATCCATTTTTGTTTCTTACTTTGTGGTAGCTCCATCAATACATCAAGTCATACCTTCAACTCAACAATTTATTTCTCAAATTCTTCATCACTTATGCCATCTGCTATGGCATCGTTGTGACTATCCATAGTCATCTTCATTTCCTTCTTTTCTTGCATAAGCTTCTATGTATTTTGATTCCTTTGTTGCAATATCCCTTGTCCTTACAATACACTAATCAGGCTTTCTGGTGTCGGGTTCTACCGATCATGCATCCATTACATTCAATGGCTCAAACTTAAACACACTTTTGACTTAACTTATAACTCTTTAGCTCTAGACATCTAATTTGTCATCTACTATTTACTGAACCTTAAATGTGAGATACAACAAAAAAATACGTCATTTTTATATAATATATAAATAACTTCTCGAAGTTTAATTGAATTTGGACTTAACTTTCAAATCATAACTTCATTAAAATTATTACAATAATTAATAATAGGAATTTACTCCAACTTTACTTCCACACTCCTTTAAACTTCTCTCTCACCACTAATTCTCTTACCAACCTAAAAAACCCTTGCACGTTTACAAACCAACCAAACTTTCGTTAGTTTACATCATACAATGGAAAACAAAATATCATAATCCAATATGAAGATTCACTAAGCACTTATTATCTCACATATCTACCATTCTCTCTTTTCTCCGCTAATTATCTTTTTCACCACTCATTAGTTCATAAAGTTCACCTGAATGGTTTTTAAGAGTAGAAAATGAATAAATAAATACGATAATGATTTTATAAAATTCAGTCTTTGAAATGCACTCACATTCTCCTCTTTAACGCATTATAATATCAAATTCCAGTGCATTATATCACGCAGTTCTACCACTGAGAGTGATCACTCCACACACTCAGAATAGTTATGCACTCAAACTCCACTATCATAGTTGTCAAAATAATGGTGCATTTTCGTTTGCCTCTGGTTTGACTTCGAACAGGCAGCATCTCGTTCCATGTAGGTAACAAAATAAATTTGTAGCACTGGGTACTCTTTCATGTAGTTCTTCACATAAGTACGCGCGCCAGTTCCATGCCATGATTATCTTCTTCCTTCTAGGTCGTTGTCAACAATTGGTATGTCTCCTGGCCTCTATCTCTTCTCGGATTTTGCCAAACTTAAAAAAATTAAATGTAGCTCTAATGACATTCGCAGGTTTCCTCATTCTGTTCGATCTTGACTATGTTGTATTGTACCTCTGTCTCTATTCAAATGGAAGCAACTGTTGCCACGTACATACAGGCTTGGAAATTCTCTAGGATCTATATGAAATTAAAAAAACATAAATAATTGCAGACAAACTGGTATAGAAAGATAAAACAAAGAGATTTATGCTTTTTTTACCGTTGTAGATTTCTTTTGTTTACAACACACAGATCGACCTTATGCGCAATCCTCAACACGAGCTATCCGCTTCAGTTTGCTTCACAAATTTTCAATTAACACATTCCATCTGCTTCACGTCCAAGAGACAAAATGCACCGACAATTAAACCAAGCCACAACTCACAGCGCCATTAAATACTGCTCCATGCAGTTTCCGCAGCTCTCCTGCTCCAGGTATATCTTTAAACCATTTTGCAACTTCAATAAGTGTATTTTATCTCCAATAACCGATTGCAAAGGCAGCCAATCAATCCTCGAAAAAATCAAACCATCGAATCTTTCTTTCTATGTTATTTTGACCGCAACGACCAATGAAGGATTTGATCTCTGTGCTCTATTCAAGCATCACCTTGCACACTACTTTCTATGTTGGCTGGCTTCCGGCACATTCTACGCATACCACACTTCACGGGTTTTACACTCTTCGCACAAGCGTTGGCTCCTCTTTGGGTTTTCAATGCAGACAGTCTCTCTACACTTTACAAGAAACCAATCTCAGGCTGTGATACCAAAATGATGGTGCCAGCCATAGTTTCTGCAACCAAAAATTAACGCAATACATAATTATGAAAACCACACCACAGAAATAAATTATAAATCAATTAACTATTTACAATAAAGTTTTTGGCTTAATTATCCGCTTGTTATTTGGCACGTTCATTCTTACTTGTATACTTTATGGGCTCATCTAGATTTATACAAGTGGATGTGAACCCAAAGTAGATTCTAGATCCTAATCAAACTCCCAAAATATCTCTCATGATTCATAAAATATCTCACATAATCCCTTATCTCTAAATGAGATGTAGCTAACCCATAAATCTCTCAACTTTTCCAAAATACTCTCGAATTTTCTCTTATTTACAATAATTCTCATTCTCTCTTAAAACTATTTGCAAAATACATTAAATAATTAAATCGTAAGTGGGAAAACTAACTCTTTTAGTAAACATTCAACCCTAGATCAGAGGTTTCTCCATCAATAGGCAACTTATTTATCATATACACAACCATTGGATATATATTTAATAGTAATA